>APFE031180772.1:132936-148692 GCA_000404065.3 Pinus taeda | reverse complement strand
TGAGTTGGTGAATGGCCGCAAGATGTCATCCATTAGCCTCATGAAGGTTGCAGAAGCATTCGTCAATCCGAAAGGCATAACCAACCATTCAAAAAGGCCCTCCTTGGCTTTGAACGCAGTCTTCCACACATCGGAGGGTTTGATTAATACCTGGTGATATCCTGACTTCAAATCGATCTTGCTGAAATATTTTGCCCCCTTCAATTGGTCCAGGAGGTCATCAATCCGTGGGATCGAGTACCTATTACGGACAGTGATCTTGTTCAGCGCCCGATAGTCAATACAGAGTCTCCAAGTCCCACCTTCTTCTGTACCAACACGATCGGGCTCCCACAGGGCGATGAACTCGGACATATGTGACCTTTCTGCAGCAGCTCCTGAATCTACCTCTCGATTTCATCGCTCTCCAAAACGGAGCGCCGATAGATTGGCGCACCTGACAGTGCAGAGGAACCCCTGCAGAGGAGGTGAAGATGTCCTCATACTCCTTCACGACCTTGTCCATCTGTAGTTGTCGTGCAGAGAGGCCCTGTCTGGAGGTCGTGGCCACCATCTTCTTCTTTCCTTGAGGGCGCATCATCAAGAAAACAAATTTCTCGGTTTTGGAAATGAGCTTACTGCATTGTTTTGCAGTAACCAAAGAGATGGCGGCAGGCGGTGCTACCTCCGGTATCTTGTACAACTTATTTCCCAAAGTAATAATAACAGCACGGGGCCTTGATTCATACACAGCATGTCGCTTCCACAAGTATGGTTGTCCTAATAATACATCACAAACTTCAAGGGGAGCAATGTCACACAATACCTCATCCGTGAAGGGCTTGATGTTGTATGGAAGGCGATACTGCTGGCTCACGCGAAGATCCCGTCCTTGGTGAAGCCACCCGATGGTGTGCGGTTGTGGATGTGTTGTGGTCGGTAAGCCCAGCTGCTTCACGACCTCTGTTGAAATGAGGTTCTTTTGACTTCCGTTGTCGACAATGAACTGTAGCGGGGATCCCTTTACCCACATCTAGGAGTGGACGAGACGCTCCTCCTCCTCTAGATCTTCAGGTTCCTCCTTTTGGATCTTCGTGGTGATGACGGTGGCGTTGGGCTCCGCAACGATAATCTGCTTCTCTTTGTCATTCCCCTTGTCAGGTTCTGACTCCGAGTCAGAAAATGCATCTGATTCTGAAACCTTTAGCTCAGCCACCAGTGACTGCTTGGCCCGACACTCACTTGTGTTGTGAGTGGAGCTCTTATGGAACTCACACCACTTTCCTGTGTCCTTTTTCAGCTTCGCAGCGCTATTCTTTCTTTGCAGCTTTGGCAGGTTGTCTTAGGTCACCCCGCCTTGGCTTTTTCCTTTGTTCTGCGGTTTCGGGGCACCTTTCCCTTGCTTCGCATTCACGGATCCAAAGTCTCACTTCTTTTGTTTAAACTTTTGCTCGACCTTGACGGCATATCGATATGCCGTGCCGAGCAAAGAGATGTTCAGGAATTCTATTTCTTCCTGGATGTACTTGTGCAGGTAGTCGCGGTGTTTGAGACTTGAGTATCAAATGCTGCTTTGAATCATTGATACCCAACTTTGTGCAAAGTGTATGGAAAATATTGGTAAACTCCGGCACGTCTTGGTCCCTTCCCTGCCGCAGTGTGGTCCACTTTATGTATTGATCCTCATAGCTCCTGACAAGGTAGTACTACTCCTTGATGGCATCCCGGAATGAATTCCAAGTGGGTGCGACTGAAAATAGTGAGCCTGTACTTTCATCCTTCTGCTCGCAGTAGGTTTCCCACCAGTCCTTGACGTGGGAGGCTGCTTTGAGAAGAGCGAAAATAATCTTTTCCCGACTGGAAAAATCATGAACAGAAAAATAACACTATAACAAATTTAACCATTTATCAATGGCATCTACGTCTATCTGACCCTCGAATATGGGGATTTCAAAATTAACTTGTACCTTAAACAGTGTGGCGTTTCCAGAGTAGTTGTTGGAAGTCGATGCATCGCCCCTAGGTAGCCGCTAAAGGATCCAGGCAAAGTTGTCCATCATCGCGTTCCTTTGTCACTCAAGGGCTTCTTCGAGCAAGATTTTAATAGGATCTCCTGCCCCCTCGTCTTTCTTTTCATCCGCCATGGGAGGCCGTCGGGATTTGCAAGGTTGGTCTTGCAAAGGTTCGACCAGTTCAAGCCCTAACTCTTTATACCCCGACCTCATTGGGGACATGCAAAGAAAAACAGCGAAAAAGCATACCTCTCTGATACCACTGATCCGGATTTAAACTGAAACGCAACAAATTATAGAGATAACCATAAACGCAAAGATGCATTGGAAATAATACTTCATTTCATTAATGTAAAATACTGAAATATGCTTACAAACAAAAATGGAAATAAACCAACTAGGGCGATGGTAGCTTATCTCTGAGAAGAGATGTGACAGCTACATGCCTCTGAACTGTGTTACAGTGAGGCTTGAAGGCCTATTTATTGTTGAGAAACAACGGAAAACCCTAAACATCCAAAAACCTAACCCTAGAAGATGAAACGCCAAATTGTGGGCCCCGTTTGGGTAAATTGGTACATCAACTTCCCAGGATCGTAACTTTGGCATACGATCTCTGTTTGACGCACACAATATCTCGTTAGAAAGATCTATCCAAGAACTACAACTTTGGGAAGAGCAACATGTGTCCATGCTAGTTTTCCCAAAAAAACGTCGTTTAGAGCCTCAAAACGGCTCCAGAAGTTCAGGGCTCGAAAAGCTGCTAAAAATAGTAAATTGTGCTACAATTAAGGAAACTAAAAAGCTAAAAGAAACAATGGTGGGGGTCCAAGTGGACTTGGCGGGTGGCCACCACCATCCACCTAGATCACTTCAGTTGTGAATATGCCCACCATCCACCTAGATCACTTCAGCTGTGAATAGGCCTCCTTTACTACGGCTAGGTCTGCTTTGATCTATGTTGAAGCTCCCTTAGACAGCGTATAGAAAGCCTTCTCTTGACATAGTTTAGGGCTTGCACTTCACTGCTAATTAGGCCTCCTCCTTGACTGCGGCTAGGGCACGTTTAACTGCAGCTAGGGCACCTCCACGACTGTGGCTATGTCTGCTCCTTTAGGACTACGTATAGGGCTATCCTTTAGACTTCACCTTCCACCAAAACCCAAACGAGTGGAGAGTGAGATCACAAGAGATGAATGTCAAAATGACTTGAAGACCTCTTCTATTTATAATAAAATGTTGAGGATAGGTTGGGGTAATTTGGTTGTTGGCAGACCTTGATGAATTTTCACATAAGACAAATAAATTCATATCTCCACGAATACATGTCTGAATCGAGTGATCTTTAGATCAATCCTACACCTCTCGACGAGAGGAATCCAAGAAAAATATCAGCTGCCTTAAATAAGAAGACCCACATGGAGTTTGGCCCTAGTTGCCAATTTTAACACTATCTCACCGAACTCCAGGAGGCCTGTGATGAGCTAGCAGTTGTTGGAGAGAAGCCCATGGACACAGAGCTAGTGTGTGTGGCTCTGAATGGGTTTACCAAAGGTTGGCATACTTTTGTTCAAAGCATTACTGGACGAGATAAGTTGCCAGATTGGGAACACCTATGGAGTGACTCCATCAAGGAGGAGCTAAGGCTCAGACTATTCGATACTTCTAGCAACAGTGGCAAGGGTTCCAAGGTTGAGACAAATGCAGCCTTGAGCGGCAAGGCGGGATGTGTAGATGTAGGTGATCTTTGGCAAAAGCGCATGGGACACTTGCATCACAAGTCATTGAAGATTCTTCAACAGATTGCCATAGGATTACTAGCAAGAGATCTTAACAAGAGTGGAGTGTGCAAGGGATGCACGCTTGGAAAGTATGCCAAGTCTTCCTTCCATGGTCAGGATAGTCGAGCCAAAGGTATTTTGGAGTTGGTGCATTCAGATGTGTGTGGACCCTTCTCTTCTCCATCACTAATTTGGCACAAGTATTATGTTACTTTCATTGATGATTTTTCTCGGAAAACTTTGGTTTATTTTATGAAAAAGAAAGATGATGTTATAGACAGGTTCATGGAGTTTAAGGCCTTAGTAGAGAAGCAAACCGGGAAGAAAATCAAGGTAGTGAGAAGTGACAGTGGTGGAGAATATATCTCCAATGTCTTCAAGGAGTTTTGTGCAAAGGAAGGCATATTGTTGGAGTGGCTAGGGATATGTTGCATGATCAGGATCTGCCTAGGTTCTTGTGGGCAAAGCATGCAACACTAATTTGGCACAAGTATTATGTTACTTTCATTGATGATTTTTCTCGGAAAACTTTGGTTTATTTTATGAAAAAGAAAGATGATGTTATAGACAGGTTCATGGAGTTTAAGGCCTTAGTAGAGAAGCAAACCGGGAAGAAAATCAAGATAGTGAGAAGTGACAGTGGTGGAGAATATATCTCCAATGTCTTCAAGGAGTTTTGTGCAAAGGAAGGCATATTGTTGGAGTGGCTAGGGATATGTTGCATGATCAGGATCTGCCTAGGTTCTTGTGGGCAAAGCATGCAACATTGTGGTTTTTCTATACAACAGGAGTCCACATAGGGTGCTTGGACGAGTCACACCAGAGGAAATCTTCACAGGAAAGAAGCATGAAGTTTCACACTTCCGAATCTTTGGCACAAAGGTCTACTATCATGTGTCCAAAGATAACAGGAAGTAGTTGGAATCTGGATGCCACAATAGAGAAGGGTATCTTTATGGGGTATAGTGAGACATCTCAAGCATGCAAGGTGTATCTTCCAAGACTTAGGAAGACAGTTCTCAAGTGAGATGTGAGATTCCAAGAGGATCAGACTCTGAGAGTTTCCTTAGAGCGTGAGCAGATTGCAGTACCTGTGGAGGAGCTGCTTGCTCTCAAACAAGAGTCACAGCCAACACCTCAAATTCAGCCACAACCACAATCTAATGGCAAGAGGGTAGCGTAGCAAGATGAGAAGGACAAGTCAAGCCGAGAGCAGACAGATCAACTAGAGTCACCCACCACAGGGAGGAAGAAGGCCAAGTGGTCCGAGAGGTTGATGCAGGAGACTCAAAAGCAGGTTGAGGCTCAGAAGCACCATGTTTAGGCAAAGTAAACAACAGAGGTACACAGGTTATATGGCACTAATGACAGAGTTGGTGGACACTGAGCCTTCTTCTTACAAGGAGGCAGCGCCTCAGCAGGTTTGGCAGGATGCCACGGTGGAGAAGTATTCCTTTATCATGAAGAATGATGTTTGGGAGGTTGTTCCACAACTTGAAGGGAAATCAGTAGCAAGATCCAAATGGGTGTACAAGCTAAAGAATGGAGCATATGAGAGCGTGGAGAAGTTCAAGGCCCAAGTTTGTGGCCAAGGGCTTCTCACAGATTGAGAGCATAGATTATGAAGAAACTTTTGCCCCAATAGTATGGTATTCAATCAAGACTATTTTGGCACTTGCAGCACAGATGGGGTGGAAGATCCACCAGATGGACATGAAGACAACCTTCCTCAATGGAGTTGTTGAGGAGGAGATGTATATAGAGCAGTCAGAGGGGTTCGAGCAGTTCAGTAGAGACACACATGTGTGCAAGCTTAAGAGAGCTCTTGATGGTCTCAAGTAGGCTCCGAGAGCATGGTACACTCAAATTGATAGCTACCTTCGAAGATTGGGCTCGCTTCACTAAAAGTGAGGCGGATGCCAACCTATACTACATCATGGTTGGAGGGCTTCCGCTCATTCTAGTTCTCTATGTTGACAACCTTATAATGATTGAGCATGAGAGCTTGATCCAGGATTGCAAGGAGAACCTTGCAAGGGAGTTTAAGATGAAGGATATGGGGCTTATGCATTATTTCCCTGGCTTGGAGGTTTGGCAGGGTGATGGTGAGATCTTCGTGGGACAGGGCAAGTACACAGCAGAGATTCTTCGGATATTTCATATGCATGAATGCGGGCCCATGGCCACACCTCTAGTCACAAACTAGAGGAAGGTGGATGTTGGCAGAGGAGAGCGAATGGATCCTACAGTATACATACAGTATATAGGCAACTCATTGGGTCATTGATGTACTTGGTCAACACACAACTTGATATTTGTTTTGCAATCAACCAACTGAATCAATTCATGGTTGCTACAAAGCAAAGTGCATTGGGTTGCTGCAAAGCATATGTTGAGATACCTCAGAGGCACAACTGACTATGGATTGTGGTACAAACAGGTTGATGGAGTGAGGCTTGAGGGCTTCAGAGATGCAAATTGGGTAGGGAACTCCACAGACAAGAAGAGTACTTTAGGCGGCATCTTCAACATTCAGTCCGCTGTAGTTTCTTGGTACAGCAGGAAGCAGAGATTAGTGGCACTCAGTTCAACAGAGGTCGAGTACATGGTTGTTAGTCAATTAGCTTGCGAGGCTATTTGGATGAGGAAGTTACTAGTGGGACTTTTTAGACAGAGGTTGAAGCCTACCATGATACATTGTGATAATCAGAGTTGCATCAAATTCTCTGAGAACCCAATGTTTGATGATTGCTCAGAGCATATCGAGATCCGGTATCACCATCTTAGAGATTGTATGTAGAAGGGGATAGCCAAAGCTACCATGCATTCCAATAGGGGAGCAACAATAGACATCTTGACCAAAGCATTGGCAAGAAGCAATTCCGTTCATCACAAAGATAAGTTGGGAGTTTTACAGAATCCCTTCCTCGCCAAGAGGGAGTGTTGAAAAGTAGCGAAGGAATGGATTCCTTGATTTGTGCCTTAATTCAAGGAACCAATTTAGTGATCTTCTTAATCAGACACGAGTTCCACTAATGTGGACGAGTTCAAGGAGCAGTTTGACTAGTGTGAGTTTGTGCAGGACCGAGTTATATGTCCTCTAATGTGAGTTAAATTGGGAACTGAATGTTCAAGTGGAGTTAACCTCCTAAATTTTAGGAGGATCCAGTTAATTAAGTGTGTTGGCTTTTGTTAACTAGAAATGCTCCAGTTCAACTTCCTAATTTAGAAACTCACTAAAATAGCCAAATCGAATTGCTTGTAGAAGATCAAAGGCACACTTTGTATTCATAATTTCTTGAGCATGAGTTTGTGAGCAAGTGAGCTTGTGAGAGGAACAAGCTAAGAAGTTTTCTCTTGTATGAGTTGGAGAAGGAAGGCAGCCTTGAGAAGTGCGCTGAAAAATAGGAGGAAATTCCTATTTTTTAGGAGTTGGGAATGTGCTAGGAAATAGGGACATATTTCCTAAAGAATGCGCATAGATTTGGAGCTCATGTTTGCACAATTTTCGAGGAGCATATCAGTGTTCTAGCAGGTGTTTCAAGCCTATTTTAAGGCAGACAGAATATAGTATTTTTTCTGATTGAAACAAGTTGGTTGTAAGATATCTGTAGCTTATTCTTCTTCAATAAAATTCTGAAGCAAGCGAGGGTTTTCCCTGTTGGGTTCCCTAGAAAAATTGTGTTGCTTTCTTGTGTGAATTTGTGCAATTATTTCTGTTCTATTCCACTGCTATTTGGTAGAGAAATTCTGTGTCTATGTGAAAAGAAAATTTGTTTTCAGATTGTTCATACAAGCAAATCAGAATTACAAGGAGATTCTACAAAAATTATAGTGCATTCAAGGTCTGGTTCGACTTGTCCACTGGCTAGACTAGCATGTGTAACTGGCAGGATGTATAGTGAATATTTGAAAAATCATTTCTCCTCAAATGTGAGGAGTTAAAGGGAGTGCCATATACCGTTGGAAAGGTCTCGAAATAAGCTTTCCAAGTTCCAACCATATGTGTTATTCTTTCATTTGAGCTAGTTAAATGGAGTGAAAATGCATTCACAGATACGGTATACAAATGGGGCATCAAAAATCCAAAAATCATTCCTCCTCAACTGTGAGGAGTTAGAGGAAGTGCCATATACCGTTGGAAAGGTCTCGGAATAAGCTTTCCAACCATCTATGTCATGCTTCCATGTAAATTAGGTGAGTGAAGTAAAAATGCATTCTCTTTTTCTTGGACAACCTTTGACATCAATGACAACTTCTTTCAACACTTTACACATAACATGGACTTATCAAAGGAAGTAAGAGATTGGAAAAACTGTCCTCAAATTAAGATAAGAATAAAAAATTTCAGCTAGAACAATAGATGTATATGGACAAAATAGGTTATATTGACAAAAACGCTTCTTGGGAATAGCACTTATTCAACAAAACCAAAAAAACACACACTTGTGCAAAGGCTTGACTACTATCCAGTCAATTGAGTCCAACTCGAGTGGTTGAGAGGAGATATTGTTATCCTCCCTACCTGGGTTCAAATCCCACTTATGACATGTTCACTCTTTGCCAGCCAATTCTTGATTGGGATTGGCAAGGTACCAGCAATGTCATTCTTGCTTAGGATTGGCAAGGTACCAGCAATGTCATTCTTGCTTATGAGCTTGAGGGTAGGCAATAAGTTGAATGTTAAGAAAAAATTGACTACTATCTAGTATGAAAATCTGAGATAATTAATAATAATATAGTAGCATACATGGATAACTAATAGAAAGTATCATTCTTCAGCAACTAGTTTCATGAGATAAAATCCCCAAAGTGGGCAAGTATTCTAGCAAAAATCTCGTTACAACCATAGCCTATCATTGATAACAAATTAACTAACAATTGAAAAAGTCCCGATTGCAATGGATATGCAGGAGTGCTAAATGCTAATTAAGGACTGCACTACCTATTTTTTAGGTGATAAAGGCGATGATCCTGGTTGTTATATCTAGTTTGATTTTATGTAATGGAGATATATGTTTCATTGTTTCAAGCTGTTAAAAGCTATTTCTTTGACTGTTAAGAACTAGATCCTTTATTTATCTTGTTATCAACATATCCTTTTAAAGTTATGCAGCGAGAAAAGGATTTCGTGGTCTTACAGAGATTCACTTGACTTCAGAGGGATTTATCTTCTTCTTGGGGCAGGATATGGCTAAGATTAAATTTTGGAATAATCTGTTTAGTGCCAGTAGCTGAATCTCAAAAAGGTGTGTTCATTGTCCCAACTCCCACCATAACTGAAATACTGTTGGGCAAAGGTTAGAGGCAAGGTAAGTAACACATGATTTTGGCGGAATAAATATACCTAGAACACGGCTCCTAAGCCTAACCCATTCTTATTGAATGACCGACTGAGTTACCGATAACCATTATAAAAAAAACATTGGCAGTGGTGAATCCAAAGTTGGCAACTGTTCAAATTTCATAAGAATGTGCAAGAACCCTTCAGGTACCAGTGCCTTTGGGCATCTAAGCATTGGACAAAGGTCTCCGATATAACAATCTGAATTAAGTCTGATATAACGTATATATTCTATTGATTTTTATGATAGGCGTCCAAAAAATTATTAATTTCATGGGCAAAAATTAGAAACGTGCATAAACTCTATCGAAGGTACGTTGAATCCCAGATGAGGCCAAGTGTAAAGCTATCCAACATTCCCGCCATGGTCTGCCCCATCCCAATGGCAGAAACATTAAGAACAATGAGACTGGGTGCAAGACTCAGAAAACAAAATCTAACATAATAAACTGATTCAATCTCACATAAAATTCTACCGATTCCTATAACCCCGAATGTAATGGTTTTAGGAACAAAAGTTCAAAACAAGCATATAGATTAAACCCCTTATGCCAAGGGGCATTGACTCATCGGTGAGGTCAACGGAGTGTTAAGCTATCCAACATTCTCCGCCATGATCTGCTCCACCCCAAAGACGACAGTACCAAAATTTATGAGGCCAGGTGCGAATCTGAGGCAATTCCAGGTGCAAGTCTCTGGCATTTTTGGTAAAATAGCCAATCCAACAAGTAAAAAAACTTTTGAAAGAAGGTCCTTAGTCTGGAAATTTTGGTGGAAAAGGTACCTGTCAATTGAGGATGAGACCTGGTCCAAGCCTCTGGCAATTTTGGCGGAATAGATAACCTAAAGAAGGTAACCTTCCAAAGGACAAGACGGGTCCAAGTATGGCAATTTTGGTACAATAAATATCCGTCAAAATTTGCAACTAAGCCTTCATTTACGGCGCAGCCTTCAGGAGATGTTTGTTAAAAATTTTCACTGAAAAAACAAAAGCTTTAACTCTAATGAATTCAGCTATAGCTTTGGAACAAAATCAGAGAACATACAGGTCCTTTTTCTGCAGTGACCACCAAATCCTCTTTCTCGTCAGCGCATGACCCTGGATCAGGATCGACTTTATCAGGATCTCCATCCAATACCCAGCAGTCATTCTGATCCGATTCTTCAATCTGCCGTCTATTCTTAGTTCGCTTAGAATGCCGATTCTGGTTTTCAAACCAATAAGGCTTATCAATCACAACAACTTCTTCTTCATCATCATCATTTGGTACAGATGCCAGTGATCTTTTGAAGGAGGGGGACATTACAGCTTCTCCTTCATCATCCGAGGAACTTATGTCTAATACCGCAGCCTGCATATTTTATGATACCAGACTGCGACCCAGCAATCAGATTATGTTATTCTGATTCTTTTCAGATCCTTCTGATCAACTCTCTGCAGAAACCTATGTTGTGCAGCATACCCACATTGCTTAGAGAAGAAAAACAAGGGTTTGAGTAAAAACCCAGAGAGTCAATCATCATATTCAATGACCCAATGACTACCTGGGTATAATATGAGCTTGGCCAGGCAGAATTTGGAGCTTAAAATGCGAGTCAAGGAAACCCTGATCACCCCGAACATATAATCCAGTCCCGTTTGGCGAAATAACAAGCATTTTGATCTTTAACGCATCGGGTTAGTGGGACGGTTTTCATGCGACAGAAACAATCTCAACACTAGTCGTTAGACGCTTTTTCGCAACACAAGCTTTTTCACATTTGCTGCGGGTCTTTCATTGTTTTGCTGCCATTGTTTTGCTGCTATGTATTTTATCTTTGATTAATTTTTCATATTAAAAATATATATATATATATTTAATAATTTTAAGGTTTTACGTTTAGAAAATTCATTTGAACTTTTGTTTTATTTTTATAAGATTATAATGATAAATTTTTTGTTTGTAAATTTATTTGGAAACATGTTAAAAAATAAAATCAGCAAGTGGGTGGAAGAAAGAGATAAACGTGCTAAAGGGCAAGTAGGTTTTAGACCTAAACATTTCATAGTTGATCATGGTATAACATTAAAGAACATCATTGAAAAAGTTTGGGAAAAGAAAGGAAGAAGCATTTTGTTGCTTTGTTGATTTTAGAAAAGCCTTTGACACGGTTCCTGCAGATAAGCTTTGACACAAAATGGAGGAACTTGGGGTTCCTAGGCATTTGAGAGCAATTGTGCATAACCTGTATGAAGAGGTGAAAGTGAAAATTAAAACTTCAACAGGGAATTTTTGAAAGTTTTAGAAGTGATATCGAGGTCAAGCAAGGTTGCCCATTATCTCATACTCTTTTTGGTTTATATATTGACAAGCTTGAAGAGTGGCTAAATTTGCAAGGGGGTAACGATATCCATTTAGGCGAATTTGTTATAAGACTTCTTTTGTATGCGGATGACCTTATTTTGATTGGTAAATCCACTTTTGGTTTGCAAGAGCACTTACTTTCCCTTGAGCATTTTTGTACAAAGGTGGGGATGCAAGTCAATGTTAGCAAAATGAAAGTAGTGGTTTTCTCTAACAAAAGAAAACATAACCAACATAAGTTCTACTTTGAAGGCTTCACTTCGAAAGAAATTGCGGATTACAAATACCTCAAAATTGACTTCAATAGAAATCTAAGTTTGGACAATTATAAAGAAAGAAAAAAAGAATTTTGGGGGGTGGAAAGCATTTTATGCTTTTCAAAATAGTTGTAGAGAGGTATAGTTTTGGGACTCAAAGACCACTCAAACTCTTTTTGAGCTTCTAGCGATTTTGGTGATTCTCTACAGTTGTGAACTGCGGGTCAGCAGTGCTCCCGACATGTAGTGAAAACAAATTGAGAAAGTTTAGAAGCGCTTGATTACAAACATTCTAAAAATTAAAAGCACAGTTGCTTATGGTATCTTGTTAAGTGAAATGGGGGTTGCTCCTATTGAAGCAATCGTTATGGTGTGAGTCATAAGATATTTAAAAAAAATTGAGCAAATGGAAGAGGGTAGATGGCATAAGATTGTTTTTAATGACATATTGTGCAAAAGAAAGAAGACTTGGATGCAGCAAAATAACAAATGGTTTAGTAAATGGGGCATTTGCTTGAACATGTGTTCTACAAACAACAAAGAGATAAAAACTTTTGTTATGGATAAGTTACACAAGCGTGCTTGGGATAAGGAACTAGGAAGAAAGAAAAGGTATTATATTAAAGAGTTTAATCTCACTCATAATTCTCAACAAAAAGCATAGAGGTCAATATTTCTTGGAGAGCCAAAATTCTCATTGTGCAGTTAAGGACTAATTCTCATCAACTCTGTTGTGAAACAGGGCACTGGAAAAGGCTAAAAGAAGTGTGGGAAGAAAGAGTATGCATTTTTTGCTCTTCCAGAAAAGTGGAATAAAAGAAGCATTTTATTTTAGAATGTGAGGCCTTTCAAGACAACGAGGAAAGTTACGCAAATATTCTAGCAGTTGGCTCTTGGGATAATTTCTTCAGTGAAGGGTTTGTCGAGAAGTTCGGAGAATTTATTGTGAGGCTTTGCAAGAAAATGGTTGAATATATGAATCAGATGGCGAAGTAATCTGTCCCATAGGCTATCTTTAGCCTCGTGGACATTAAAATAATTTCTTTCTTCCCTTCTATAGTTAATCATGCCAAGTGGTGTTCCAATTAATTGTGTCAAGTGGTGCTCTCCAACATAGTATGTTAGAGATGTTGCAATTTAATGTAATAAAATGTATTGTAAACATTTTAACTTGGTCAAAATAAAATAAAAACAAAACAAAAATAAATTATTATTTTTATTAGTTCTTATAAGTTGTTACATGTATTTTTTGAGTTCTAGGTTTATGAGAACCCATGGTATTGACATATGGTATTCACATGAAATATAGCCTATTTAAAGTGGGAAATTAAATAAGTCTAGATTCATCTTAACTCTGGATCTACCAAGCATCGAAAGAGATCAAATATCTTAAAATGCAAACTTCTTTTAGAGTGAAAAGAGACTTCATTCGTCTTTGCGCTTGGTAGATTAGGAGTTAAGATGGATCTAGGTTGGTTAGTAATAAAGTGGGAAGCTATTATATGTTCGTTATAAGTTTAACATGTCATTTGTGGAAAGGGGTGGTAGGAGGAGGAGAGATTTTAATAAATCCCTGTTGAAAATAGCAACAAGAAATGTTAAAAATAGCATCAAGAAAAAAAATCCTAATTTAATTTGTCCTTGAATTAAATTGGGTATCAAATTGTAATTCAACATCTCATGACAACTTGTAATAGTTAACTAAGTTAATTTGACTCAATTAGCTCAGTTAATTCGAGTTGAGGGTCTAACTAGAGTCATGTAAAGTGTCTCCTACAATGATGAGCACTAGTTGAGATTATTTTAAATTGTAATTATTTAATTCAGTCTAACTAAGTTGAAATCGGTTAAACTAGTTCCAACTAATGTAGAAATTAGTGGGAGGTCCAATAGTGGGGTGTAACCTGCAGTAGTGGAGTGTTCCCTGCAGCAGTGGGTGTTGCATGGCAAACAGTGGGGTGTTGCCTAAAGTGCAATGTGGCGCTTCCTGCAATGATCAACTAATAAATTGAAGAATCACTCATAATTAACTCATGCATGTCAGATTAGAGAAAGACCCAGTTGAGATTGGAGTGCAGGGACAATGTACTATCAGTTGTAAAATCATCTGAATTAAACAGATGGTGCATGCAATCAAAGGAAGGGCTATGAGGATTGCACAATTCATAGGTGAGGAATTTTGTTACAAATACCAATGGAAGAAATGAATCCACAGATGATGAAGGGAGTGATGAGGAAGATATGAATTCACACAGTAAAAAAAAAAATCATTATTATAAATAATAATAATAATAAAACAGGGAAATAAAATAAACCCTAGTTTCAAGACATCATTACGAGAGAATTATACATGCTAAGGTACCAGTGACGAATTCCATATGCCGAGATGACAACCGCAAAATGAAGACAATTGTCAACAATATAGCTTTGAGGACAAAACTTTTGAAGGAATGGGCAATGTTACGAATATAAATTACATAAAATAAAATGAATATGAATAATGTAAATAATAAATAATCAAATATTGATTATGTTAAATAGTCATTAAGTTAAGTGAAAATTCATGTCTAAAATACATGCCTAGCCATGAAAGGGACACCTGCTTAGGTATATAAGCGGGTCCTCATTGAAAAATATATATATATATATATATATATATATATATATATATATATAATATATTATATATATATATATATACACACACCTTTTGTGTATTTTAACATTTAAAGTCAATAAGCTATAAGTTTTGTTGCTTCAGCGGTATTGGAGCCATGCGAGTCTTTGAACATTATCCGCCGCACAATATAACCATGCGAGTCCTTGAACGCTATCTGCCACACAATATGTCATTACGTTTACATCCTGAAGTTATTGAGTAGTTAAATAAAATTCAAGAAAAGCTTCAACAATGAGAAAAATCATATGCAGAAGTTACAACTCATTTAAAGGAAATCGATAAATAAGGAAGATAATAGAGATAGTGAAGAAGATGAAGTAGTAGATGATTATAATGTTGAAGATGAAGATGTTGCAAAAAATTATCAAGATGATGATCCAAATGAAGTTGATCTTGATGTGGATGAGGATGATCTAGATCAAGATGATGATCATGATGAGGATGATATAGATCAAGATGATGATCCAGATAATGGTGATGAAGATGAAAATGAAATGAATGAAGAGATAAGAAGTGGAGGAAATGAATTTAAGGTTGTAAATGTATTTGTTGATGATGAAGATGTGAAGATTACTCATTTTGATGATGAAAAGGATGTGAAAATGGTTGATTATGATAATGGAGAGAAAGATGTGGATGCAGAGAGTACCAATGGAAGAAATGAATCCATAGATGATGAAGGGGATGATGAGGAAGATATGAATTCACATAGTAAAAGTGGAGGAAACAATGCCATTGATGGTGAAGGGTGTTGGCTTCTTGGGGCCTGACCCAGGTTCAGAAGTGTTTTAGCCAAACAAATCCCACACTACCGGCCCTTTCGGCAATAGTGCACGGAGCGCGGACCAAAGTCTAACTCGAGGTAGTAAGGGAGGGTGTTAGAACCAGGTTTCCGCACCCTAGGGATGTCTAGATGGGGACTGGAGGGGTCGCAATCCGATTTGTGCACTCGCTCTACTCTGCGCGGATGTTTGTCCTTCGTTTAGATCCACTACGGGTGCTTCCTTGATTCTGGATTTAAGAGATCTGTGGTTTGTATCTTGTGAATCAGTTACCGGAGAATCCACAGTATGAACATTTTTATGCCAACATTTCAAATCCCAACAGGGATCCATCATCAGGACTTATGAATGATGATACAAGAAGCGCTGCTTAGAGGAAAATAAATAATAATGCGGAAAATAAATTTCAGGATTAGCAGAAGGTCGACTAAATGTTTATTTTAATTTATTTATTATAATTTATTTCTTGATTAATTATTCATTACAATCATTTATTTATTAATTTTTACAGGTGAGTGAATAATTTCAAAAATTTTAAAAACCTAAATGGAATAATGATTTAATATATGTTAATAT
>APFE031180772.1:106500-131200 GCA_000404065.3 Pinus taeda | reverse complement strand
GTTAAAAAATTAATAATACTTAATTAATAGTGTTAATATATTAAATTAGTAATCACTTAATAATTAATTAACAACAGTTAATATTAATAATAAATAATATATTAATTAATTGCTATATAAATTAATTAATGTATTAAACTAATTAATATTAACTCTTTATTATATTACTAATTAATATTATTTAATTAATAAATAATATATTAATTAATTGCTATATAAATTAATTAATATATTAAACTAATTAATATTAATAAATGTAAATAATGTTAATATTAATAAATCAATATTATTAAAATGATAATTTTATTAAGATTAACTTATTATTTATTATGATTTATTTATTTAATATATATATTTTCATTTGTTTATTTATTTATTTTTATAATTATTATTTATTTAAAAATTGATAAAGGTAAAAGAATGCTATACCTGGGATGTGTTGGCGATCCTTATTTCCCTGATCAAGGGAAGCCAGCTCCCGCTAATCTCCATGCCATTGACTTATAATGCGTATTATGTAAATCGATAATGTTTAAACAATTTTCATTCACGTCATTATTTAGAACGTTGTCCAGCCTGGTAACGATGTTCATCCAGCCGCTAGAACCTACCTCATGTGAAATATCCTTAACGCTGTCCAGCCCGGTATTGACTGCGTTAACCTTAACTTTGTTTATCTCGCATGTGTTCATAGATAATGAGCCAAATTCAATGGCGGGGTTCAGCGTTTCATCTTTATCTTTATCATGTGATCTGCTTAACAGATTGGACAATTTCTTACGCTGCCGTGCCTGAGCAATCTGTCCCTCATTGTCAACTTTTAGAGCAGTCCTGGCCATCAATAATAGCCCATAGATTTCCGTTGATGTTGTTAGCTAGTTTAAGGTGCGTTGAGAGAGCTAAGCGTCCAAGATTTTCCAGAGAAGCCCTAACTCTTTTAATTTCTGACCGAATTAGAGAGAAGCTTATTTGAAAAAAGCGCCTTACTATTCTATCTGTTTTGCAATCTATGCTTTACCTGTGCAAATGGAGGAATGAGGTTATTGTCCCTACAGTTTTTGAGAAAATGAAGATCGACAGCGCTTCTTGCAATCCTCACTCTAAATCTTTCGAGTAAAAGGATTTCACTCCAAACATCCCCTCCGTATCGGGACAAGATTCTGGATTTAAGAGATCTGTGGTTTGTATCTTGTGAATCAGTTACCGGAGAATCCACAGTATGAACATTTTTATGCCAACGTTTCAAATCCCAACTGGGATCCATCATCAGGACTCATGAATGATGATACAAGAAGAGCTGCTTAGAGGGAAATAAATAATAATGTGGAAAATAAATTTCAGGATCAGCAGAAGGTCGGCTGAATGTTTATTTTAATTTATTTATTATAATTTATTTCTTGATTAATATATTTCATTACAATTCATTTATTTATTAATTTTTACAGTGAGTGGAAATAATTTCAAAAATATTAAAAACCTCAATGGAATAATGATTTAATATTATGTTAAATATAATTAATTTTTAATTTATTTAATTTAATTATTTCTTTGTTTATTTATGATTTTGTTTGAGAATAAAAATTAATATATATTAATTAAAAATGTTATTTAATTAATATAATAATTATTATTATAAATGTTAATACTTAAATACTATTATTATGATAAGAATTAACAGTAATTAACATAATAAATTTAATATATTAATTAATTTTATGTCAATTAATTATACTTAAGCTAATTAATATAAAATAAATGTTAATGAAATAAATCAAAATTAATAATGTTACATAGTTATTAATCGGCGTTAAAAATTAATATCCTTAATATAGTGTTAAATTCGAATTACTTTAATAATTAATTAACAGAAATTAATATTATTATAATAAATAATATATTAATTAATTGTTATTATAAATAATTAATATATTAAACTAATTAATTTTAATAAATGCCAAATAATGTTAATATTAATAAACCAATATTATTAATTAATTTTTAAGATAACTTATTATTTCATTATGATTTATTATAATATTATATATTTTTCATTTTTTATTTATTTATTTTTATAATTATTATTTATTTAAAAATTGATAAAGGTAAAAGAATGGTATACCTGGGATGTGTTGGCGATCCTTATTTCCCTGATCAAGGGAAGCCAACTCCCGCTAATCTCCATGTCATTGACTTATAATGCGTATTATGTAAATCGATAATGTTTAAACAGTTTTCATTCACGATGTCATTATTTAGAATGTTGTCCAGCCTGGTAACGTTGTTCATCCAGCCGCTAGAACCTACCTCATGTGAAATATCCTTAACGTTGTCCAGCCCGGTATTGACTGCGTTAACCTTAATTTCCGTTGATGCTGTTAGCTAGTTTAAGGTGCGTTGAGAGAGCTAAGCGTCCAAGATTTTCCAGAGAAGCCCTAACTCTTTTAATTTCTGACCGAATTAGAGAGAAGCTTAGTTGAAAAAACGCCTTACTATTATATCTGTTCTGCAATCTATGCTTTACCTGTGCAAATGGAGGAATGAGGTTATTGTCCCTACAATTTTTGAGAAAATGAAGATCGACAGCTCTTCTTGCAATTCTCACTCTAAATCTTTCGAGTAAAAGGATTTCACTCCAAACATCCCCTCCGTATCGGGACAAGATTCTGGATTTAAGAGATGTGTGGTTTGTATCTTGTGAATCAGTTACCGGAGAATCCACAGTATGAACATTTTTATGCTTCCTTCATTATTATTATTATATGTGTTTATTAGAGATCTGATATACTTCTCACGATCTTTAAGCAAACATTTAACAGTAATAACCAGTTCGCACAAACATAAACATGCATAAATTTAGAACATATGCAAGAGATAGATCCACGATAAAACACACAAAGATTCAGAAACTCTTATCTTTATTTATCTCCTGTTCAGTACAACCAGATCTGCCCTGCGCACTCAGCTACAGGCGTCTGCGCACATAGTTCCGAACTCTACCAGGCCTCCGCGCACACAGCTACAGGGCCTCTATATGTCTATTAACACCCTTGACTCGGACTTGCCGACGCGAAGAGAATATCGCTTTCAGAAACTCATGATATTCAAAAACCAAAACCAAAAATTGACTTCTACCCTTAGAGCCTTGCTCTATTTATACATTCTCGTGGTCCGCAGACCAAGGGTAGGCCGACTCACTTTCTATTTTCTTACATTATTTTCAGGTGGACAACCCTTTGACTTGACTCATTACAATTCGCACACCGTGCACTTCGTAGAGATTTTACCACACTTTTACCTAAAATTGCGGGCTTTAAGCCCCAAACCCGTTACGCGAGGCCTTCACTACCCAACAAGCCCCCAACACAATCATCATGACTCGTCCCGAGTCACTCAGCTGGTGTGGCGATCTTTGTGCGAAGGTCATCCAACAACTTCTGTGCTTCGCTTATGCTCACAACAAATTCTTCCGCCATCTGTTGTACCCGTTGGACGCGAGCCACCGACTCATTAGTATTAGTTTCAGTTGCTTGTCTAGGTTCATATACTACCTACATATGTGTTAATTTTCCCTCGATGTTGGTGGAGACCGCGAAGACCTCCTCAAGCCAAGGTTGGAGGCATTCCTTAAGCATTGCTTCCTTTTGCCAAGCGGCATCAACTTGTGTTTTGAGAACCTGGGCCTCCCTCATATTAGCCAATCACTGCGTTATAGTAACCGTCTGTGCAGTCCCCCTGACATTATCATAGGCTTGTTGTAACTCTCGTGCTTCTGTCTCCAACCACTGTAAGTTTGGGTCTTCCTGGAGTGAAGTGACCGTGATCAGTGACTGATCCAACAAGCCGACGCACTCCTCCATGGCACGTACTATTGCTTCCTGCCCGGATTGAATGATGCCTTTCCGCTGCTCTGTGACCTCCAGTGGTGTAGAGGGATGCGATTTCAATTTCAATTCTGTAATCTGCAAGTTGAGGGCCAATTGGATCCTTGTTGCTTCTTCCTTTGCTTCGCGAAACCCACTGGGCAACTTGTGGATCCGTATGCCGACAAGTAAATCTGTCGCAATCTCAAGCTCAAGGGCACGACAACACGCTTCCTCCACAATTTGCTCCAACTCTCGATTTTGTGCTACTGCTTCATCACGTTGGAGGCTCAACTGCTCAATGTTAATTCATTACTCATTGAGTATTTGTACTGCACGTCATTCCCTAGCACAGAGCTCCGTCGTTGCATCGTCCTCGAGCTGGTATAAGCTCTCGCGTGGGAGGGCAGCCAAATTTAATCCAAGTCTCATAAGTCGGCCTACCACATCTCTGTCCGCCGTGTTGTCTGCTGCCAATGCTCCTGCCGGGAGTGCGATAGTATTAGCCATTTTAGCCTGTAGTAGCTGCTCAGTTGCAGACATACCCGTAGCTCCATGGATAGCGACTATTCTTGGCTGTGGGGCCCGCGCTCCTAGTTCCTGTAGTTGCGCACTGAGCGCCCCCAACACAGTCTCCTGCTCTGTCATGGCCTCGTCGAGTGCCTCCCTGGTGACCTCACGAATTGTATCCTTGATGTCACAGAGGTCACCCTCGATCAACATGATAAGTTCCTCGTCCAACTTGGATGCCTTGGTCTTCTTCCGTGACCTTGACCGTTCTATCGCGCGAGGTCGTTTTAAGGGCGAACAAGTGGTTGCTGGTGCCGCGCCTTCCATCATGGTATCCGACTCTGTGGTCACATTCGGGCTGCTTTCGTTCTCGGTTGCAGCAGACCCTCCTGTTGGTGCCTTGCCTATGGATGCTTGCGCTGCCTCCTTGGGCCGCCCGTACTTCCGCGGCAAGCTGTTCGTTCCACTTTTGTTGTGCTAAGAACTTGGCCTCGGCCTTCTGTTTTTGGATGGTTGTCTTATCGTGCCCTACCGCATCTGGTCTGTGCCACTCCGGTGGCCAGGTATCGAGAACCCGAAAACAGCATCGTCAATGGCAATGAAAGGAAGTGTGCTCCATGTTTGATTGGGTTCCTTGCACGCTCGGATGTATACATGGTGCATATCCGCCTTAAAGTTAGCCACGTTCTTCACACTATTATATACCTCACCAGATAAACCGGGTTGTTGATTGATCCACTATCATATGTTCGCGTCCATCAGTGTTCAAAAAATCTTAACTTCTCGGATTCTTGTGGCATCCTTTGTCGCCCATAGTGACGCATATTTTGTAGCCTCTGGTCAAACCTGGTCCTGGGAAGGAAATTGAATATCTTCGGGTAATTCACCTGTAACCAATAGGATGGATAAGAGCAATCACGCATAGTGGAAGGTCTTACCCTGCTCCTGGGCCTCTCTGTAGTTGGTTAGGAATTCGTCGCTGAGGAACTACACCCAATTGAACCGTTCCCCTTTTGCGTATTGCTCGGCCAACGCGATGACCGTTGTTGGGACCTCACTGCCTCGGCATTTTCTCATCACCTTTCTAGCCAACAACTGGGTAGCAATGCAAACCCCTTTGTCCTGAATACTAGCAATAGCATACCCTCTCTGCTTTTTCTCCAACTTGTATTTCTTTTTCATGGCTTCCGCAATTGTCAAGTCGCTACTCATGCTAACTATTTATGTGGGGTCCCTTCCCTCACAGGGAAGCCGAGAGATCCTATGGATGAGCTCCACCATGATGGGAATGGGTTTGTCTAGCCATAAGTACCCATTGTGCACCAGACAGAGCAGTTTCCTGATGACCAATATTGTAATGGGGGCCCGATGAAAATGTGGAATTGACAGGAGGTGGAGTAGCCCGGCCTCCTCCACCTTTCGCAACCATGTCTGCAACTGTAGTGTCGTAATGGCCCTCTCTGTGCTTTGTTCCATCAGTGCACTAGTTTCCAAATGAGGAAATTTCTCAGTATCCGCAAGGTCCCAGTCTTCAAATTTTATAGTGGAGATGTAGCTAGTCGTCGTTCCTTCGAACGGAACCCCTTTGGGGAGGGACGAGGTTATAAGTATGTTTTTTACGGCATCCAAATCTTTAGGTACCTTGACCTTCCCTTTCCGTGGAGGGACATACTAGGTCATTTCGCTGGAGTCTGTACTGGTTGGATATCTTCTTCCATCTCTTCTTCTGGTTCTATTTCTTCGACAAAGGTTGGAGGGTCCTCTTCCTCTTCATCATTTTCAATGGTAACCGTTTTGGCTTTTTCCTCCATCAACAATTTGCCGAATCGCAGATTTCACGAAGACATCCACACCGGTCCTACTATCTGTGGGTCCTTCTTGGTCCGCGACGTCCGGGGTGATTTAGGGATCTTGGTTGTCCCTCCTCCCTACGACGTAGGGTTTTGTGTAGCATCCTTGGTTGAGCACATCATCCGAATTAGGGACTCCTGCATCTCCTTCTGCAATGCCTGAAACCATGGACTTCCTCGCAGTAGTGCCTCACTCATCATGCTCCTGTCTGCTGGATAACGGGGCAACTCAATATGCAAGGTGCCAAGGGTTGGTTGGTAGCAGACCACTTGTGCTTTATATGTCTCTTTGAATTTAAATTCAATCGTTGCCCCCTCTCATGGCTCATTAATGTGATTTTGGCGGTAGATCCGTTCAATCCAGTGTCTTAATTGTTTATCGTCCGCTCCCCGGTGTCTTAAATGGGACATCTTGTCATGAACAGTATCAGTAACGGTCACCTTCCATCCTTTCCACGTGGCAGTGCAGTCTTTTATACGCGGACGCGTTCTGTGCTTCGCACTAGTTTTTCTCACCGTGTTCAATCCCCTTTTAGACTTCTTTATAGTCCTGAACCCTCTTCCAACTGCGTGGAGCGCTGAGACTGGGTCCCCTACGGATAGTCAGGTGGTCACACCCCTGGTGTGAAACTTCAATTTTCCTGCTAGCCCGGGCTGCAGGCACCTTTCGAGTACTTTTGCATATGGTAGCCCATCACGTTTTGTTGTATGTGGGACATGCCCTCGTTGGTGCGGTCGTAGCCATGATAGCGGGATCACATCTTGTTCTGGTACCTTAGTAGGATCGGCCAAGTTTGGTCCTCTTATTCTCAGATTCTCGAGCCCGCTTGCGCGACTCCGATTTTTAGTTTGCAAATTTATTCGTCCAACATTACGCTTCGCCTCCTCAACCATACCCATTCTTCATCGAGCTCGCGAAGTCTCAAGCTATCGCTCTGAATGACTTCCTACAACTATCGAATTCCTTCGCCTAGGTCCTCGCATTCAGTTCGAATGGCAAGGGCGGTAGATGAGGACATTCTCTCCACCTTCCTGGTTCTGTCGTGCCCGATCGTGGATAGGGCCATCCTCGCACGCCTCATTTCGTTTATGTTCCTATAGGCCGGTCGAACCCTTGGTACCCACAGATTTAGTTGGGGCGGTGGTTGCACGACATACGTCTACCTTCCTCATCGCGGATGGGTGCCCAAACCGCATTTTCCTGGCTGCATTCGTCGCGGAGGGCCTTCAACCCGTACACATATTTGCCTTCTACCTTCGCACCCGTTCCTCCTAATCTTCCCTGGTGTACGCCACCCTGGTGTAGTTGTCGCGCGCAATGTTCCTTTCGACGCATTGTGCTACTTCTGCTCTACGATTGAAGTTCCACAGTGGTTAACGAAGTCCTCCCCATTTGTTGCACCGTCATCCGCTTGTAGTGTCCTTACCTCAGTTTTCATGCGTCCCAGTGATCTAATCATCATATTACAATTTAGCGTTGTTACTTCGTGCAATCGGTTTTGCCATCATTCTATCTCCTCATCTGAGTCTGACGTGCAGGAACAATCGTGCTCCCACGATATTCTCCCATCCGTTGTAGGATTCACCCGATCCTAGTCTTGTGTCGTTATTTGGTAGATACAGTCTAGTTCATCGTCATTGTCCTCATCGCGCACATGTTCAGTGTAGCGTGCTCCTTCGGCTGGGTCCAGTACACGGAGCGACTTTTTCTCAAATATCATCTTTCGTCGTTTTAAGTTGATGACCCCATTCCTGTCTGTGGCCTAATCTATTTCCAGCAACGCAGGGTATGAACTACTGTCATCCACAATTTCTATTACTTCAAAGTCCATCTATGTACTTACGCCTTCAATGTCCACGGTCACTCCTTGCAACCTTCCCATTGGTAGGATCTTTTGTTGGTTGACCATCTGTAATTGAATAGGAGACCATTGTAGCGCAGGCTTGTCCATGCATTCCCATGTCTATTTTGGTAATACATTCGCATCTGAACCCAAATCCAGGATGACCTAGTCCATCTCATACTCACCAATTTGAGTTGTTAATCACATTTCCCATCCAGTGCACAAAGCATGCTTTCCTAGTTTCCGGACCACATGTGGCTCTCTTAACCCTGCGCACCTAGTGATCAGCTCTTGTAGTCCCTTAACTGCCTTATTGGCGTGCAACAGCTTCATACATGTCTCCAAAAAGGTAGTAAGCATAGAGGGATCCATTCCCGGCTCAAGTGGATCCCTACTACTTGGAGTAGAGGCTTCCGTGAAGCTCTTCTTAGCTTCCTTATATTTTCCCTTCCCCTGTTCCATCTCACAGTCAGGTTCCTTCGTAGGAGCATCACGAACCTTCACATCTTCTCCGGGCTATTTCCTCGCATCTTCTCCTGTAATTGCGCCGCTCCTAAGTACCATGTTTACGCTAGGGTCCTCTTCGCGTGGCTCAAACCTCATCATTTGGATATTTTGAGTTGGAGTAGGCTGTAGTACCCCCTTTTTTGCGCATTTGGGCAATCAGCATCGGACAATATACCATTTCATGGTCAAACTACTCACAATATGGACAAGAAATTCTCATCGGGTTAGTACAATCGCGAGCGTAGTGCCCCGACCCTTCGCAATTATAACAGATCAGTTTTCTGCGCCCTCGTCTAGGTCCCATTCCTCCTCTCCCTCATTTGCATCCTTGGAATCCACGTGCAGCCCCACGGCTCGATCGAACCCTCGCGTTTCAGTCTGCATTTAATAAGCCGAGGTCCTCTCCATCATTAACTCATAGCTTCGACACATTCACTCGTCGTGACCCACTGATCTACAGAAGTTGCAATACAGTTGCTACAGAATCTGCGTATACTTCTGGAACAAGTGACAGTTGTCCGTTGCGTGCTTTCCCCCTACTTGACAAATCGCACACTAGAGTGCAGGCGCCGCACTTGGCCCTGCTTGTACCTCCAGTCTTAATGGCATCGATCCTCCTCCCGCCAAATAGTTCGCGAATACAGGGCAGTGATCCTTGTCGTGACCTTGGCCCTTGCATTTGATACACTACACTTCTTCACGCGTCTCCGGTCAGGGCGCCCTATCTTGCTTCAGGCTTTGCATCTCCAAGCATAGGTTTTGTAGTTGCGCGTGGATTTGCTGAAATCCTAACCCAGGGTCTTGTATTGGAGTTCCATGCAACCTCATTGCTATCTCTAATGCTTCAGCCTAGGTTGAGATCTTCTGTTGTGACAATGTCGTCCTCAAGTGTGGTGTCAGAGAGGCCATAAACCAGGCGCGGTGTTGCGCATCTGTCGGCGTCATGTTAGCCTCGCGAATCATGCTCTTCAAGCGTTGATCTAAATCCCAAGGGGTTTCACCCAGCAACATCACAATTTCCTTGAACTCGATGATCGACTGCGTCTCTGATTTTGGTCGGCTAAATTCTTTGTTCAATGCATCTTGGATCTCCGTTATTCCCTCATTCGGATGATCAATAGAGTGCTTTTTATACCACATCAACGTGCGGTCCTATAGTGCGCTTACCAAAGTAGCCTTTTTGATGTTATTATCCGTAACGCCTTGGGCTTCCCATACTGCCTTTACCACGAGCCATAACTAATCTGGTTCCTCACTTCCTATGCCTCAGAACACAGGCAACTTGATCGAACTCACCATTCCAACCCTCGGTGGTGGCAGAGGTGGGGTAGGCGAAGATGGGGTTGAAGTAGGCAAAGTGGCTGAGGGCGTGGATGGCGGTGATAACAGTGGAATGTGCTACTCTATCAACCGGACTGCGCTTCTTGGAGAGATCCCTGCTAGCTCCTCCTCGCTTTCTCGTGAAATTGAAATTAGGGGACTGTTCTCTAACCCTTCAATCCCTTGGTAGCCTCTTCCGCTCCGCATTACCCCAGACATCAATGGATTCTCATAACCCATTTTTCGCATAACAATATTTTAATCCAGGTATGCAATGATTTGATATACTTACCTTGCGGCCCCGAGAGAAAGCACCTTTCCGCTTCACTGTAGCTCACAGTTGTATCTATCGTGAACTCAGTAATAAACCCTCCTATCACCTGATCCAACCAGTGATCTACCGCTCGTATGATTTTATCTTTAGACGCCTCTAGCCTGCGTACCAACTCTGGAGTCCACACGATGGGTTGATCAAGTATGCACCTTCCCTGATTGTCAACTAGCCTTGCGATCCACTGATACAGTTCTGTTGAGAAAGACACGAAGAAGATCTCGTGGATTTCCGTGTATAAGTAGCGATCCAGCCACCTCTCTTCAGATATTTACAAAGTTTTGTTTTCCTATACCACAAACTCGTGAAGCTTCTAATCCAACCAATCTTCAAGTTCTTTCTTCGTAGGGTTCCAGCGTTCCAACATCAGACATCCCTTAGGCAGATCTCAGTCCCAACAATGGAACCATTTGTTGGATTGTTGGGGCCTAACCTAGGTTCGGAAGTGTTTTAGCCAAACAAATCCCGCACTACCAGCCCTTTCGGCAACAGTCCACAGAGCGCGGACTGAAGTCTCACCTGAGGTAGTAGGGGAGGGTGCTGGAACCAGGTTTCCGCACCCTAGGGATGTCTAAATAGGGACTGAAGGGGTCGCGATCTGATTTGTGCACTCGCTCTGCTCTGCACGACTATCCGTCCATCGCGTAGATCCATGACGGGTGCTTCCTTGATTATTATTATTATATGTGTTTATTATAGACCTGATATACTTCTCACGGTCTTTAAGCAAACATTTAACAATAATAACCAGTGCGTGCAAACATAAACATGCATAAATTCAGAACATAGGCAACAAATAGATCCGCGATAAAACACACAAAGATTTTGAAACTTTTATCTTTATTTATCTCCTGTTCAGTACAACCAGATCCGCCCTGCGCACTCAGTTGCACGGGTTCGTGCACACAGCTGCAGATTCTACCAAGCCTCTGCGCACATAGCTGCAATGCCTCTATCTATCTATTAACACCCTTGACTTAGACTTGCCGACACAAAGAGAATATCGCTTTTAGAAACCCATGATATTCGAAAACCAAAACCAAAAACTGACTTCTACCCTTAGAGCCTTTCTCTATTTATACATTCCCATGGTCCGCAGACCAAGGGCAGGCCCACTCACTTTCTATTTTCTTACATTATTTTCGAGTGGACAACCCTTTGACTTGACTCATTACAATTCGCGCATCGTGCACTTCGCGGAGATTTTACCACACTTTTACCCAAAATTGCGGGCTTTAGATCCCAAACCCATTACATAGGGCCTCTGCTACCCAACAAAGGGGAAGATATCAAAATTGTTGATTTGGAAGGAGACACAGAATCTGTGAATATTAATGATATGGACATTGATAGTGAGAATGAGGAAGCTGGAAATGATATGGAAATCGAAATTAATGATGAAGTTCCTGTGAAGATGGTTTCTGATGAAAGTAAGAAAAAGGAACAGTATCATAATAATGAGGAATCTAAAGCAGAGATGATAGAGTACTCAGTAGCGGAATTCATAGAACCAACGAAACACCTATTGGTTTCTCGTGAAGGAGATGGAGGACGAGGAAATATTGCTATGGCAAGGGATCTGAGGATCCACAGAACTAAACTTAGTGATGAACATGATTATACTGATGACCTGGAAGATATAGATGTCGAATTTGATGGGAAAATCTAGAAGAATTTACAAATATGTGAGCATGATCGTGGTCAACTTGGTACAAAAGCAGTGTTGATATTAGAGCTCTAAGTTATTGCAGATATAGGACTTGTTGGGGCATTGAATGCAGGAAATAGTACTCTTTTAAGAGCCATATCATGAGTTAAACCTAGTGTTGGACATTATGCATTTACAACTTTGAGACCCAATATAGGCAAGCTTGAATATGAAGACTTTTTCTGCATCACAGTTACTAATATTCCTGGAATTATAAAGGGATCTCATGAAAATCGGTGTTTGGGCATGCTGTTTTGAGGCATATTGAGCGGACTAAGAACCTAACATATGTAGTAGACTTGTCATTGACTTTAGGAGGTAGAAAGGGACCTCATCTTTGGCATCAACTACAAGATCTAGCATTTGATCTTTAGCAACATCAACCAGGGTTGTCTAATTGATCCTCATTAATAGTGGCAAATAAGATAGATGAAAATGGTGTCGAGAAGGTGTTTAAGGAACTCAAACAAAGGATGCCTTCTATACCTATTTTTCTTGTCTGTCATGTGTTGGAAGAAGTAATACCAGAGCTAAAAGTTGGCCTTCGAGAACTCATTGATGGACAAAAAAAAATAGCCTTGAACTCTATGAAATTAGATCCTCTCACACTAGTTCAGATATTCGATTTTTTTTTTTTTTGCATTGTTGTCACCCCACTGCGTCCCTCCACAAACGTTATGATCTGCCACATAATTCTTCGCCCTCAACTGCTGCATACACATATTCTGCACTTACTCCATCGTTGTATTACTGGATCTCGTTACCCCTGCACATCCCCTGTCCTCGAATTTCTCTATCCACACATTCCACAACTACTCGACACCAGTATAAACCACTATTCTAATGTGATTCCACGTCGTCACGCCCTACTTCCAGTCAACAATTATCATGTGTTGTTTTGTCATGCCCTGACAACCGACAACAATTCACACACAACCACGTTAAAACGAGACTCATGTACCGTCGTCAATGTTTGACTCTAGTCGTCCCTCCTGGACCCACACATCCATGTTTGCTTGCCATACATATTGTCTGCATGCCGACCCACACGTCCCTGTCTGCTCGATTCTACCTTCCCCGATAGTCTTCTATTCGGCCACCTTCTTGTCTCTCTACCAATCATTGCATCGTTTCAATCACATACCATCACATTATTTGTTGACCGCATCAATATTCGCTAATTGTGGTAATAATAATACATTTTCATATATATATTTATATAATATATATTAATATATATTTATATATTATTATTAAAAAAAAGGGAAAAAATAAACCCTAGTTTCAAGACAACATTACCGGAGAATTATACATGCTAAGGTACCAGTGACAAATTCCATATGTCGAGATGACAATGCAAGATGAAGACAATTCCGAGCAATATAGCTTTGAGGAAAAATCTTAAGGAAGGGGCAATGTTACGAATATAAATTACATAAAATTAAATGCATATAAATAATGTAAATAATAAATAATCAAATATTGATTATGTTAAATAGTCATTAAGTGAAGTGAAAAGGCATGTCTAGTCATGGAAGAATACTTGCCTAGGTATATATGTGGGCCTTCATTGTAACATTCAACATCTCTTGTACATTTATATATATAATAATAAATTTTTATTACAAATACCTTTTGCGTATTTTAACATTTAAAGTCAACAAGCTATAAGTTTTGTTGCTTCAAATTTCCCCATTAAATAGGGGCCAATTCCTTGAGGAATAGCGCAATGAAGTAGGAGCTTGGCACACAACAAAATTGGCTAAGTATTGGCCAGAGTCAACTTGTGAGGTAGAGGATAGAAAATAGTTGTGCAAGTTGAGCTCAAGGTTGAGGAGAGCATATTGTATTCATCTAGATCCTTAAACTAATGCAATATACAGATAACATGGGTTTCTTAGCTGTGGCTTTCCCTAGAAAATTATTGTGTTATGTGTGACTGAAATTTTTCCTTTTCTGCTTAGTGACTTCATCAATCAATCTTTGTTTCCATGATGAGTAGAGTAGATTCAAGCCAATTGTTTTAGCATATTACAATATGCAGTTTGAATCTACAATAAAATTCTACAATCCTAATGGATATCCATAGATTAAGTTTTCTTAGGGATTGGGCCAAAGACCGAATAACCTAGCTAAGATGTATGGCCTTTTCCAAGGCCTTTAGTTAGCCATGGAACATGAGATCTCTTCCATTGTTATCCTCGGGGACTCTCTCATTACAATATGTTATCTCCTTGCAGGTCCTCCCCCAAATAATAGTCTCCTTATGCTCCTCCTTAAAAGAATCAAATGTATTCTAGAATCTTTCACTTATAAGTCATTTTGTCATATCCTCTATGGGAAAAACAAAGAGGCGGATGCTCAAGCCAATCTGGCCTACCTTCTAGAAGAGGGGAAATGTTAATTCAAAGGCTCCCATAACTAGAAGATAATTCCATGATAAGTGCACTTAAAGATCATAGTCTCTTCTAATCAGAAATGAAGATTTGTATAAGGTATGGATCAAATTGATTAATCTGCAAAGCAAAAACTTTGGTATATTTTTCATGCAAACGATCTGGACTTGGGCTAGAATGGAGTACATTTTGAGGACAAATAGGTGGTGCTCTTGGCTTGTCAATCCGATTGATGTGGTAGGCTCCATGAATGAAGGATCTAAAGACATTTATCAGAGACATGCGCCATAGGCACAAGACTTATATGTCCTCCCATATCCATAATTGTACCATGGCCAATGGGATGTAAAGGGTATAACCCTACAGAGTCATTTATGGTGAAATCTCCTACAACACGATGTTGATGGCCAAAATAGTCCTCATCAACATTTGGAAGACCACTCGGTCAAAGCCCTATGCTAAACTATTTTCCATTTGCTTTGGTGGTTCCAATAGGTTTTGAATTGGGTTCAGTTACCCGAACAAAGATTGCTCCAGTTGATGGAGACTTGAAAGATGTGAAAGTTGTAAGGAAAAGGACGAAAGTGGATCGAAAATGTTAAATGAAAACATTAGATGAAAACATTAACTAAAATATGTTAATAGTAACTAACTCATGTGTTGATATTTATATGTGAAAAAAAAAAAAAGATAACTTATAACTGAAAATATAGATTTCCAAGTTATATCATTAATCAAAACAATTTGATGATATATTAATTCAATTAAATAGTTAGTTGAATTAATTTAATAAAACATTCACATATAATTTCGTTCCTCTTACACTTATAATCAGCAATAACAATATATCCAAAGTGAGAATATCTCAATCAATTAATCATAAACATAAGCAATAATGTATAAGATAAGACTCCAATTATAAATTGAAAGAAAACAAAGCTAATAAAAATACCAATTCTGCTTTACTCCTCGTAGACATGGAATCAACAAGTGATTCATAGCTTATATTAAAGAAATAACAGACTACAAAAGTGTAACAAGACTTTCTTGCAAAATTTCAGAACCATTAACCCTTGACTCGAGAGTGACCTAAATAGCTTTCAAACAAAAGAGAGAATTTTGACAATTATGATATTTTCTCAACTAAAGCAAAACAAATTGGAATAAAGTAGCTATTGGTTACAATTTAAAATAAAATGTTTAACTCATAAGAATAGCTTCAGACGAGGAGCCAGTAGGCAGTTGTCAATGTTGATAAACTTACAGAAGATTTGCTAGCTTGGGAGATGAGTGGGGTTTAATACTTACTTGACAACTGAACACTTGAGCTCACAATAAAGGTAATAATTGAGTTACCTGTTCAATAACAGCGTTGGTTACTTGAAGGTAACCATGAGGTTTAATAAGGAATTCCCAAGTTAACTCAAAATCCATTTTTGACAATTATTCAATCTTTTTATTGTCTTTGCTAATTTTATTTTAATGTATCTACTTCCGAAAGAGTCTCTTCTTGATCTGTTGATAGTATCTTTGCCTCCTTAAGTTACTGAATGATGGATTGAACAACTGAATTAGAAAAATTTTCAACATATTTCACCATTCTCTTCACCAAGCGTATCTCATCTTTCTAGATACGAAGCACTGGAAACTTCTACGTTTCATCAATTATGGGCGGATTCAGATAAAATATTTTAGGATCATTCTGCCATTGTAATAGCTCATTGAGGTTATGCTTGGTCTCTTCATTTTGGATTTCCATATCAATGATAACATCAAGAAGAGAATTGACTTGTTTTGTCTTGAGCTTGAAGTAAACCTAACTTGTTGCAGTGGAGCAATTGTTCATGTTGAAGTTGTTGATTTAATTCATGAGAATCATGCTTAAACTTGGAAAGATCAATGTTGGGTATGTGTTATATTCTTTCCATGACTAGAAACAAGCGTTGTTATGTTGTGTTGGGTGTAGCGGGGTGGTCGTAGGTGGGCGGTAGCCCCCCCTACATAAGGTTTGAGGCAGCACCCTGGGATTTTTTTTTTATTTTTTTTTTATTTTTTTATTTTTTTTTTGATGTGGACCCAAGGATGGTGGGCAAACCTACCCATGGTTTTTGGCGTGATGGTTTTTTCCCATGGTATTTTTTAGATTCAGTCAAGGGAACTACGACTTATGTTCTAATCCAAGGTTAATGGATTGGGGTTTTGATGATGTTCTATATATAATTATATATATATATATATATATATTAATGTATTGTAACATTGAAAGGAATATAATGAAGAATCAATTTGGTTTTCCCAATTTGGGTTCTAGGAGAAAATATCTTTGTATATTTTATGTTCTTGCCATTATATATTTTTATGTTTTAAGAATTTGTTTGTAAGTAATATTTGTATAGGGTTAAACCTACAATCTAAAATATCAACCTCGGTTTGCTTTATCTTCTCTTGTAGTTCAACTATTTTTTCATCTCTCTGTTTGATTTTAGATTCATACTAGCCTCTAACCAAAGAAACGTGTGCTTGCATTTGTGTCTGGACATGAGTGTTGAAATTATGGTGTAGATTTGCAACTGCTCATGAAGTTTTAATCAAAATCACAAGACATAAACCTACTCTACTACTCTGCAGAAAGTAATTCACAATCTAGAACAAAAAATTCAAACATGCTAAAAACTCCAATGCATGCTTGCATTAATTTGATGAGTAGTGATGTATTACAATTGACTTGCTCAACTTAGCACAATCTACAAGTGAATAACCTATCTCTCTGATCATTGAGAAGCTCTGACCTAGACTTAGCCAAGTTTTGCCTCTACTTGAGCCCCTATTTCCTTGCACAATTCCTTGAGAAATTAGGCCCCTATTATTTACGAATTTGTCCAAATGGATTGTGCAACTCCCAAGGTTGATCATTTGACTGCATGCAACACGTGTACACTCAAGAATAGTCTACAACTAATGTTACAGTTCCTTGGAATCTCCACCATAGCTGGGGAACTTGAATTCTCTACATGCATTAGCTATTTTAGGTTGATTGATCAGTTATTTGGATGGTCATTGAGTTTGATTGAAGTCCCACTACACCATTGACCTTCCACTAGTTCCTCCAACAGTTGAAACTAGTTTAAATGAAAACAACTTGAGATTACTACAAATCAACAATCACACATGCTTAACTAAACTCTAACTCCTCCAACTCAAATTTACTGAGTAAACTAGGTGACATAAGCCATGTCACACAAGTTAACTGCATCCAAGTTGCCTATTGATGTGGAAATTCGAATTTTCTCAATTTAATCAAGGCAAAATCAAATTGAAAATTTCTTGTTGCATTTTTCAACACTCCTTCTCAGCAAGAAAGGGATTATCAACCACCCCTGTCCTGCACCTGTGGAACTCGAACTCTCCTCTTGACAACGCCTTTGTTAAAATGTCAACATCTTGTTCCTTTGTCAGAATGTATTGAAGCAACATTATCCGTCTCTGCACACAGTCCCATAAATGGTGATATTGGATATCTATATGCTTGGATCGATCGTGAAATACATGATTCTTAGAGATATTGATGCAAATATGATTATCACAGTAGATCACAGTTGGATCCATCAATTGACCAAACTATCCAACAAGTATCTTTCTCATCCAGATCGCCTCACATGTTGCTTGACTGGCAGCCATGTATTCTGCTTCTGTTGAGCTGAGCGCCACATATATTTGCTTCATATTGCACCAGGAAACAACTGCGGATCCAACACCGAAAATTTCGCCTGATGTAATATTTTGGTATAATGGAATCCCTGACCAATTTGCATCTGTATATCCACACAACTTCACTCCCTTTGTTTGTATGTACCATTGTCCAAACTGGGCAGTGCCTCTGAGGTACCGTAAAACATGCTTAGCTACCTTCCAAAATAATTTGGTTGGCCTAACCATAGCTTAGCTCAGTTGGTTGACTAAATAGAACATATATGGTCGTGTGTTCACAAGATACATGAGTGAACCCACTAGTTGCAGGTAAATGGTAGCATCCACTTCTTCACCTAAAGTGGCATCCTCCTTCCTCCAGTTGGTCGTTAGAGGTGTCAACGATTTACAACTCTCCATGTGGAACTACTGTATTATCTCATTTGCATACTTTCCTTAAGAGACAAACAATTCCCCATCGCCTTGCCATACTTCAAACCTGAGGAAGAGTGCATGAGACCCATGTCTTTCATTTCAAACTCCCTTGCAAGGTCCTCTTTGCAAGATCTGATCAAATGTTCATCACTAGTTAAAATTAAATCATCAACATATAAGACAATAATAAGCAATTTATCTTCTACCAAGATATGATAGAGGTTTGCATCTGCTTCAATTTTGGTGAAGCCCAAACCGATGAGATAACTATTGATCCTAGTGTACCAAGCACGGGGTGCTTGTTTGAGACTGTACAATGCTCGCTTGAGTCTACACACATGAGACTCTCGATCAAATGTCTCAAAACCTTCAGGTTGCTTGATTTATGCCTCCTCCTCAATAACTCCATTGAGGAATGTTGTTTTTACATCCATATGGTGGATCTTCCACCCCATCTGCGTAGCGAGTGCAAGAATTGATCTAATGGATGAGTACCTTGCAACAGGAGAAAAGGTTTCCTCATAGACAATTCCCTCAACCTAAGAGTACCCCTTGGCCACAAATCTAGCCTTGTACTTAATTGTGATTTCATCTGCTGCATGCTTTACCTTGAAGATCCATCTTGAACCCACAACTGATTTATCTGCTCATCTTAGGAATATTTCCCAAACATTATTCTTTACAATGGATTTGTATTGCTCCACCAATGCATCAACCCATATAACTTTCTCTATTGCTTCCTCGAAAGAGGATGGATCAGTTTTTACAAGCTTAGTCATTAGAGCCATGTAGCCAGTGTACCGATCATGTGACCTTCTCTGCCTGTGCTAATTTGAAGGATCACCCACATTCTCCCACACATCCTGCACAAGTCTCTCAGCTTCCTTGGTCCTTTTTCTGCCTTCTCTGGATGGTTTTGCTTGAGTGGTTATCTCCACTCTCTGCTCCTTGGCTACTCCACAACTTCCTGAGGTTCCTCCTTTGGAGCTAAAATCTCCTCTTCTTATGGGATCTGAAGCTCCCTCTCAAGAGAGCACCACATCGCTTTCTCCTCATCAAATTTTATATCCCTTCGCACAACTATCATTCTAAGGGATGACAAGTACACATGGTAGTTGTGTAGAGTTTCTGTGTAACCCACAAATACCTCCAGTTATGTTGTTAGATCAAGCTTCTTCCTTGATTCTTTGGAGATATGGCAGTAAACATAGGCTCCAAAAATCCTAAAGTGTAACACATCTGACTTCCTCCCCAAGAAAGCCTCCTCTAGTGTAATCATTCCCAGAATCCGATGAGGACTCTGGTTCTGCAAATAGACTATTGTGTTGTAGGCTCAATCCATAAATGCAGAACTAGGCCTTGGTCTTGTAACATCGCCCTCGCTGCTCCCGCAATACTACGATTCTTTCTCTTAGCCACCCCATTCTATTGTGGGTTGTCGGGTGTTGTCAACTCTCATCGAATGCCTTCGTTTGCACATAATTTTTTTAAATTCATTTGACACGTACTCACCTCCATTATCGCTCCTCAGAGCTTTCACCTTCTTGTCAATTTTTTTCTCAACTAGTACCTTGAATTCTATGAACTTGGAGAATGGCGCATCTTTGTTCTGCATGAAGAAGATCCAACACTTCCATGAGAAGTCACCAATAAAAATGACAAAATATTTGTGCCTGGTAGTGGAGGCTGTTGAGAAAGGTCCACAGACATCAGATTGGATCCTTTCAAGGATTGCATGTGCTTTATTGTCCCATTCATGGAAATTGGATTTTGTGTACTTCCCCAAGGTACATCCTTTGCATACATCTTGCTAGTCACGTGCTCCTTACGGGAGGCTTGTTGTTATTTGATACATTATCTTCAGTGTGCCATGATGCAAATGGCTAAGTCTTCTATGCTAAATTTCACTGACATCACGACTCTTTGCCTTCTCCACCTTTATGCTTAATGCAACACAATATTCCACGTCTAGCTTATACAGGTTCTTTAGACGAACCCCGATCTGCTTCACATGTCCCGTGGTTATGTGTCTTAAGAATTCTTTTCCTTTGTTGAAGATCACATCATAACCATGGTCTTTCAAAACTGCAACAGAGATGAGATTTTCCTTTAGGCCCAAAACGAACATGACATCCTTGAGCTTGAGAGGGGAGCCCGACTGCCCCTGAAAGGTGATTGTACCAATCTCAGTCAAGTTGTACCTTCCATCATCTACCAGCTCAATATGCATATGCAAATATTTCTCCTCCATGTGCCTGAAAAAATCTCTACACCATATCATATGGAACGAGGCACCTGAATCAAAGTACCACACACCCCCATCACTGTGTTCACCATGCATGTGATAAGGGTAAAGTCAAGCTTGAACTATGAAGCCAAGGCTTCACTTGCTGCTCCTCCTGAGGTCTTCTTTCTTGCCTTTTTGTGAGAAAAATTGTGGCATAGTCCTTGAATTCATAACAATGGAAGCATTTAATTTTGGATAAATCTGTGTTATTCCCACTTAGCAACTATTGCTAGGTGAGAATACAATTTTGTTCAATTTTGATCATTTTGGATTTCCAATTTAGGAGAAGTGGGTTAGAGGACCCCACTTTCAATTTTTGGCTAAGGAAGGCACTCACATAGGGAGAAAGAGACAAATTGAATACTTAGTGGGTTGTGGGGGCCACCTAAGAGGGAAATACACACCCCTTGGGCAGTTCGTGCTTTTTGGATGGAGGAGTTCGATATGGGTCCCAGATGAGGAGGAAACGGCCCAAGGATAAATAGAGGAAACACATCATTTTGGGACTCTTTGACACTTAGACAAACTCACTCAGCTAACATGCTTGAGTTGTTGAGCCAAGTCTGCAAGTGTTGTTCAACACAAGAGGTTTTTAGGGAGAAATCTCAACTCTTCTTTGGTGGACTTCTAATGCTATCCTCAGAGAGCCATTGTTGTGTGGTTGAGTTGTTTTGGAGGTGATTTTCCAAGGACTATCGTGGCTATTTGGAGTAGTGAGGGCGCGAAAAGGGAACTACGCTTTCCTAGGGAAAACGAGGGACATTGCAACTACCTTTCTGAGCTTTGAGGGGTCATTATTAAGGTGAATTAGCAGCCATTTTGTAGGGTTTTGTTGGGTCTTTAGAGGGGCCACACTTCAGGTCGAATTTATTTCTTTTGGGCAGGGCATAGGTGTTTTGTCTAGGGTCTACGCAGTCCTTGCTGGAGGATGCTCATTTTGGAGGTTAGGCTGGTGATTTGGGTGTTAAATCAGTTGGGGAATTTGAGGAGAAATTTAAGGGGAAATATTCATCATTTTTGGGAGGTAGAAGTAGCAACATTTCCAGGTGGATCAAACTACCCAACAATTGGAGGAGGGTGCAAAAATTGGGGGTAATTTCGGGGGTTTGAACTAGACCAAACTATTTCTGGGTTTTGGTGGGTTATTTGAGAGCAGTTTGAGGTTAATTTCCCAGATTTTTCTAAGCAACAGAAGGGGGTCAAAAATCAATTCTGCTTTAGCCAACAATGTTATTTTGCTAGGGCTAGCGCATAACTAAGAGGGATTAAAGCTGCAATAGTCGCGCTCTCATATTTTCCACCTGGGACTTGTTTAGCTTGCCTTAGGTAAGCCCAGGTGCACTCATTTCATGCTTATATGTACCCCTACTGATTTATAATAAAATGGCTCAGCTAGTGCAATTTTCTGGTGCATTTATGGACGTTTAATTTTGTGTGGGTTTGTGCATTGCATGTACCATTATATGCTTTGTTTATCACTATTGATTTTCCCTTAGGAATATTATAGTGGTATCAGAGCTCTTATTTTGGCTCAATTGTGGGAATATTTCTATGACCTTAGAGGATAGGCAAAATGTGGGCTACCAGAGACAGAGGTACTAAAGTAGGGAAAGAGAGCTGGAAATCACCCTTGACACTAAGACCCCAGAGCAAGCAGTGGAGAAGGTAGATATGGGGGAGATGAAGAGAAAAGTGGAGGCAACATTGGGTAACCTCTTACACGCCCTAAATGACTTGGATAAAGGGAAGAAGGAGATGTTGGAAGAAGTCAAGCAGTAGAATCGAGACAAGGGTATACATCGGGAATTCCTATTGGGGAAACTTCGAGGGCTTCCCACCAATATGACCACCATTCACCATAGACTCACCAGGACTAATTTCCCCACTTTTTGCCTCAGGATCGGGTGAACAGGGTGGGTAGGATGAGATGCCCATGGGAGACTATTTCCAGGAGTGGCAGTCTATGGGGGATGATTTTCAAGCTTTACTCTCCTTCAGAGATTTCTGATAGTTCAAGTAGAATGAGAAGGGCAGGGGCACAAAGGGTTCCAATGCATACAACACAGAGCTGTATTGCACCATAGGGAGGATGTACCTCCCCACATTTGATGGGTCGTCCAAGTGTAGAACCAAGGCATGACTAGAGAAGTTGGACACATATTTCTATCTCAACCGATGACAAAGGAGGAGTCCATCAAGATGGCTACTTTACACTTGGAGGGAGAATCCCATGATTGGTGGTTCCACAAGCTGACTACACTTCGACATGTAACCATAACTTCTTACAAGGGTTTTGTTGACACCTAATCATCAGGATTGGGTGAATAACTGAAATTGATATAAATAAATAATAGAAAATATGAATAGTCACTGGGAGATGAAATGAACAGTCTCTCCCTCATGTATATAATAAAGACCAACCTGAATGAATATCAATGAATTGTTTTGAGGAGTTACCTCCTGGTCTAACATGGTATCAGAGCTAGCACCATTTTTGGCTTCCAACTCCATTTTGTAACTCCCTTCTACCATTTCTTTAGAAGTTTTTCCTACATTTTTTTGCCATTCTGCCTATGTTCTGCATATTTTTCAAACTGACATCTCTGTCAAATCCCTACGAAATTTCATGCATTGTTGAATGCATTGGTGTGTTAAACGATGGGTTCCGTATTCAATCTTATTATTGAAGTGGGCGTATTGTTGCGTTGAGGCAACCTGGTGCGTTGAACATCCATTGTGCATTTCCTGGAGGTACGCAGCGAAGCGTGGTACTGTGGACAACATTGTGACTGTGAAAACGTTGAGGTTTGGTAGATGTTACATTGAGTGCAACAAAAGTTGTGATAAAATATCGACACACTTTCATAGAACTTTGCTCCAGTTATGTTGAATGAAGGTCCTAAACTCTGCTCCCAAACTCTACTTCCTTTCCACCTCACCGCACCCGGTTTTTTTGAAGTTGTGGTATACGATGTGGTTTTACATTGTTTTGAATCTGTTGTGGTATACATTGTTTTGAATCCGCATACCTCCCTTTCGTTGTGCCTCCACCCACGACTTTGTTGTCGCGGATTTGTTAGTATACTTTAACGCCATACCATATTATTGTTGCATATATTCCATACCTTATTACATATACCCGACTCCTCATATATTATTACATATACCACTGTTATTTGAAATCCATATATAGCAAAGATTGTCATATGCCCGCATACCATATATCATTGTTTTTAATATATAACTCTGTGGACTCCATTAAATAGTATAATGTTGTGGACACTTATGTTGAATGATATACCATACTCTGATATACCAACAGTCCTCCCGCTTGGTTGTATCTCTGTGCGCCATACCACCATATGATATTATGTGTTCAATGAATCTTGTTCCAGATACACCCTCTCCATAAACCCCTCCCCTAACTACTCCCTACCCCATAATCTCCCTCCCCCATAAACCACCTTTTCCACATAATACCTCTGCTTTCATATACCAGGATCACATTTTTTTTTACCATTAGGAGAAAATTTTGCAGCAGAAGTATTTTTTTCCACAGTACACAGATTTTACAATGCATTCAATCATATCTATTATGGGAGTAGTTCTCACTGGCAAGGAGAACTATCTTGAGTGGTCCCGGAAGATAAAACACACACTCATTTTCAATGAGCTGTGGAAAGGAGTATGTGTTGGAGACGGAGACAAAGAGCCAGAACAACCTACCTTAGACAAGGAGTTTTCCATTTGGGAAAATAAGAACAGCAAAGCCTATGCATTAATTGTAGCATCTGTAAGTGAAGAGGCGAGTCACCATATTTCACCATTTTCAAATGCTTTGGAAGCCTTAAAAAAATTGAAGGAACTCTATGACTCACACTCTACACTTGAAGTTGTTCAACTCATGATTAAACTCTTCACTCTTGAATTACAAAATAATGATCCTCTTGCTCTTGCATCCGAAG
>APFE031180772.1:77961-102709 GCA_000404065.3 Pinus taeda | reverse complement strand
TAAAACAAGTACAATCGACTCCACTCATGATTGACAATACCTCGGCAATAAAGTTGGCCAAGAACCCAAATTTCCATGATCGAATGAAGCACATCAATACTAAATATCATCTTATTCGACATCATGTTGAGGCCAAAACAATCCATCTCCACCATTGTTCCACTAATGAGTAAATCGCAGACATCTTCACCAAAGCGCTTGGAAGAGAAAAGCTTGAAAGATTCAGAACGATGCTTAGACTCACCGAAATCCCTTCAGATTAAGGGGGGGAATGTTGACACCTAATCATCAGGATTAGGTGAATAACTAAAATTGATGTAAATAAATAATAGAAAATATGAGTAGTCACTGGGAGATGAAATGAACAGTCTCTCCCTCATGTATATAATAAAGACCAACCTGAATGAATATAAATGGATTGTTTTTAGGAGTTACCTCCTGGTTTGATAGATTTCACACAAAGGGTTGTGGATCATTTTGATAGTAGGGACCCAGAGGCACACTTTAGAAAGCTCACACAACTCAAACAGACTAGTAGCCCGAGGCTTTACATATCAGAGTTTTTTAGGGTATCTGTGATGGTGTCAGACTTGTCTGAGGCTAGGAGGGTCTACACTTTTGTAGAGGGCTTGCTTGAGCCTTTACATGGGTTGGTGAGATCTTGTAGACCATCCATGCTGCAGGAGGCTGTGACTTGTACCCGAGATTTGCAGGACACAATTCCCAAGACTAGGGCTCCGATTCCACCACGAGCTCCCTTTCCTCCAAGGGGTCGTGACACTAGGTCCCCAACAATGATAGCTAAGCAGGGGTATGGACAGTTGGATGAGGAGATTAGGATAGATCTTCGGAGGAGGAAGCTATGCTTCACCTGGCAGGATCCTTGAGCAGCAAGCCACAGACGCACTGTGGGCAAGGCCCATTGCATTGAGGTATTCTCTGATAGTGACTATGAGGATGATGTAGAGCAGGGGGTAGATGGGGGTGACAATGAGCCACATGCAACAAGGGGACAACCTCCACCACCGCCACCTGGGGGAGAACCTTTAGCAATTTCTTTGGGGGGGTGGGGTACTTGCTTCATTGCATGGGGTTCCCAAATTTTTGACCTTGAGGATTCGAGGCACAATGCAGGGGCAACGAGTCTTAGTTTTGGTGGATAGTGGGGCTACCCACAACATAATTGATGCACATATGGTACATAGGATGGGCATTACTACAAAGGAGCTAGACGGGTTTTTTGGCCTTTTTCGGGGGATAGGACCATTCAATGCACCCAATATGTCCCCTCTCTGACAGTGGTCATGGGGAATTACTTAGTGACTGACCACTTTTTCATGGTGGATGTGTTGGATACCAACGTGGTGATGGGTGTCTAGTGGCTCTACTCTCTTGGTCGAGTGAATGCTAATTGGCGGAAGCTGGAGATGGAGTTCATGGGGCTAGATGGGAAGTTGGTTGTCTTGAGGGGCATGCACTCATACCCACCGCAGACAGTCTCGACACACAGGATGGTGGCTAACTTGAGGCATGGGTACATTGAGTGGGCAGTGGAGTTGAGGATTTCAGAGGTTGGGGGCCATCCCCAACCACCCCATCTAGATATTCAGGCCATTTTAGACATGTACCCTACAGTGTGTGGGGACATCCCACCAAGACGACTACCTGACAGAGGGTTTGAGCACACCATTGAGCTAGAGCCAAAGGTAAAAGCAGTCATTAAAACCCATTACAAACATCCTAAGGCCTACCAGGATGAGATTGAGTGAGTCATTCAGGAGTTATTGGCATTGGGTCACATTAGGCCCAGTTCCAGCCCCTTCACTTCATCTGTTGTCCTGGTGAAGAAGAAGGATGGTATGTTGGGGATGTGCATTGATTACAAGGCCCTCAATAAGAAGACCTTGAAGAAACGACCCCCCATTCCCTAGATATATTCCCTAGATATATGAGTTGATGGACTATCTTAGAGGAGCCAAGTACTTCTCTAAGATAGATCTATGTTCAGTGTACCACCAGATTCAGGTGAGGGATCAGTATATGCCCAAGACAACATTCAAATGTCACTATGGCCACTTCAAGTTCTTAGTTATTCCCTTTGGGCTGACCAACGCTCCTGTCACCTTCTAGTCTTACATGAACCATGTGTTCTGCAAGCAGTTGCACAAATTTTTGTTGGTGTTCTTTGATGATATCTTGATCTACAACAGGACATGGGAGGAGCACGTGCAACACCTGGAGGAGGTGCTTAGTATTTTGGAGGGGCAACAGTTCTATGTGAAATTTTCAAAGTGAGAGTTTGGGTTGAAGAAGATGCTCTACTTGGGGCATATTATTGGAGAGCATAGAGTGTGAGTGCATGAGGAGAAGATCGGAGCCATTCGGGATGGCCAATTCCCCGAAATGTGGCTGAGCTGAGGGGATTTGTGGGCATTTGCACATATTATAGGAAGTTTGTTAAGGGCTTCTCACAGCTAGCAGCCCCTTTCACAAATTTGACCAAGAAGTGGGTGTTTGCATAGACGGGCAGGGCATAGGTAGCATTTTAGCATCTCAAGGAGGTGATGAGTAGTTGTCTGATGTTATCACTACTTGATTTTACACAACCTTTCACCTTGGCGTGTGATGCATCAAGTGAAGGCATTAACATTGTTTTGTCACAGGGAGGCCACCTGATAAATTTTGAGAGTCGGGAGCTCCTTAGTCATGAGAGGTTGTACTTGATCTATGACAAGGAGATGTTCACCATCATGCATCCATTGGCCAAATTCCGATAATACTTGGTGGGCAACAAGTTCAGAGTGAAGAATGATCACAACAGTCTTTGCCACTTTCTCTGGCAGAAGGGCCTCAATGATAGACAACAAAAGTGGTTCAGCAAGATCCGAGCCTACGACTTTGAAATAGAGTATTTCAAGGGCAAGCATAATATGGTGGAAGATGCCTTATCCAAGAGGCCATCGACGCTTTCACTCATGAGCATCTGCCCGGATTGAAAGGCACAATTGTTGGTAGAATACTCCAAGTATCAGGGGGCGTGTGAGATCCTAGAGGGTACCCATGGAGATGAGCATTACAAGGTGATGGCTGATGTCATTTACTACAAGGGCCTCATTTTATTGGCACCCAACTCGCAGTTGAGGGAGAGGATTGTCCATGCAACACATGATTCACCATTATCAGGGCACTAGGGGTTCCTGAAGACTTACAGGGCAGTCAGAGAGCGTTTCACATATAAGAGCCTCAAGGGGGGCATGTTGATGCATGTGTAGGAGTGTGAGGCCTACCAGAGGAACAAGGGGGAGTTGGCCCATCCTGTCGGGTTACTGCAGTCGCTTCCCATTCCGGAGGGGAAACGGGAGAGCATCTTGATGGAATTCATCACAGTGTAGAAATTTTGAATAATATGATACTTATTCACAGAGATTATCCTGATTATAAAATATTTGCGGAATGCATGCATAATACATAACCTCCTCTACGTTGATCATCAATTTGCAGTATTAAAGAAACAATAACATGAGCACATTGAAGCATCAATCACACATCAACATAGTATATCATGGGGAAAGCATACAGCTGGAAACCCCCAACTATCTGTATATTATATTGATTGAGAACATGTAACAATACATAGTACAATACTCCTCGCAAGTACTCAGTGCTATCTCCACCTGTTACACACAAACTAGCTCAGATCTGAATCAATCATAGGTTCAAATCTCCTCTGTTGCTTGCCTGCCTCCACTGCGCAATCCTGCATGAGAATAGATGAGAATGGCTGATCCAAACTCGTATTTTCCTTGTGTTTCACTACGCAATCCTCATTGGCAATATCAATCCACTGATTGTGCAAATCTCATGCACAACTATAGTCACAACTGACAGCTGTCTTGCCCTTTCACTCACCTCTAACACTTGTCTCCACTGAACTGTCCATGCACTGAGTTAACTGATGTATTCTTTAATTGATTTATAAGTTAATAATTAGTGAATTAATTAATAACTAATTCACACAACTCATCACTTAGTCTATTGGCCAGTTAGACTAAATACAACTAGTTCAACTAAGTCAAACTAAACACAACTCCATTAACTGCTCATCCAACTCCATAGAACTCAACCACTTGAGTTCTAACTGAAGTCCTTCATGCAATAGCTCAGTCAAACCATAGGTAACCATGTGATTCCTTCAGGGAGTTGCATGTGCCACATCTGTAGCTCCAAGTGAAGTGCTCCAAGAGAATAAGATAAAGTTTAGAGTCCAAATACTACTAAGAGCTAATAATATTTGACTATTTCTATTTTTACCTGATAGTCTGAAAATAGACTCTGATCACACTGCTATGATCCAAAAAAATAGAAGTCCATCTATTTTTCCCGACATGACTAATCATCCATAAACAACATCCTGCAACTCATAGACCATGATACATATGTCTAAAAATAGACATAGTCTAAAAATAGACTTTGCACCAAAACTTGCCTGTGGGACCACTTAGTGAAGGTGACTCCTTTCCACTAAGCTCCATCATCTTGTTGTATTCTCAACAAGCATTTCTTGTTACACACTTTTCAACACTCCCTCTCAACAAGAAAGGCTTCCTCTCAAACCCGATCCTGTAACTCTAGAATGTTTTGCATGCAACACATCTACCCACTCGACTTGCTCCAACAACACCTGGAACAAGAACACTCCCAACTGACCACTCTGTTGGGCTAGGAACATACTCTGATGCTGAACCTCTAACTGTTGCTGACAAGTGCTCTCTCTCAGACATCTACACTACTGCAACATCTTCATGCATCTCGCACCATTGCACACCTCTCTGTGCCACCTAGCACTGTGCAAAACACTTGTGCCTCTCGCATTGTTGCAGCCTGCATGCTATGCACTGTCCTAGGATTCCCTACACTGTCTCTCCATCTGCATCTGTCTCTACCCAATCAGTCAGTTCCTGCTACTCCACATCGGGGCTCCTGTAGCAAGGTCTCATCCAAGAGGTTAGGTACCTCAAGGATTGTGCCCCTCCTCCTTCGGACGATCACCCTATATCGCCCCACCTCCTACCTGGAGGTATGGCTGCATGTGATCCCTCAGCCCACCTGGCTCGAAGTTTCCCCCTATTGGAGGTCTCTACATGAGTAGAGGTCTCTACTCGATCTCCACTAAGCTTCCCCTGATGTGGCTGCTCCACAAGCTCCTAAAGCTGTTGCACCAATCGTGGCTCCTCCACAATTGTCTGAGACTTCTTACGTCTCTCCATGTTGAGAGGTAATATACCCTCCCTCTCAACCACCAAGTCTCCATCATTCGCCTTGCTGCTCAAGGCTTTGCATGCATCTTGAACCTCAAGAGCATATAGGTTCTTGACCCATGAACCAATCTGCTTCACCTGTCTAGTGATGATGTGTCTAAGGAAAACCTTTCCCTCTCTAAAGACTACATCTTAGCCTCTGTCTTCCAGCATCGTGATCGACACCAAGTTTCTCTTCAGCCCTGGTATATACTTGACATCGGTCGAGATAAGGCGAGCTCCATGCTCCCTCTGAAAAATAACCATGCCTACACCCGAGACACTATACTTCTCATCATTACCCATCCCTATGAGTATCTGGAGATCTTTCTCCTCCAAAGTACTGAACAAACTTTTGTCACCGGACATGTGGAAATAAGCTCCACTATCAGGAAACCAACCACTTCCCATCATGGATGAAACCATGCATGTTAAGAGTGTGAAATCCAACTCAAACTGTGAAGCAAGTGCCTCACCTTCAAATCCTTCCCCGGATCCCTTCTTGGACTTCTTATTTGGGCAATTAGTAGCATAATGGCCCAACTCATGACAACAAAAGCATCTCACCTTTGACTTGTCAACCTTTTTCCCATCATTGGAAGAACTAGATTCGGAAAGAGAAACCTTCCCCTTCCCCTTCTTTGCCTTACTCGCTAAGGCACAATTCTCCTCATCATGCATAGATGAAGAATTGTCTCTGGTGCGCTATCTAATCTCCTCTTGCACAAGATCTGACCAAAGTCTCTCCCATCCTGGCAATTTCTCCCTTACATTCACTGAGTCCTGGTAGCTATGCCAACTCTTAGGAAGGCCAAGGAGAGCTAGACTCACCATATGCTCATCCTCAACAGTTACCCCCACACCTCCCAGCTCATCCCGACATTGGGTGAACTTTGTGAGATATTCGGGCATACTGTCTCCATTCTCACACTTAGATGTTTCTGAGTTTATCCTTGAGTGCCATTCCAGCAGCTCAAAACCCAACCGCTTCCGATCTAAAATTCGTGAGAACAAAGTATTTCTCGTACAGAGATTGACTGTATGGGCATTCACTGGATATCTCACCTTCCAAAAGAAGGATGAATCCAGAGGCTACCTGGCCCGATTACAGACTCTGCCTGGAGAAATAAAATGTAAACACTTTTTGAATAATAGATCTGATGATCAATCCTCACTTTGATATCTTGTAGAAATATCTTCTACAAATCAACCAACTCTGATACCATGTAGAAATTATGAATAATATGACACATATTCATAGAGATTATCCCGATTATACACTATTGTGGGATACATACATAATACATAACCTCCTCTACGTTGATCATCAATTTATAGAAGCATTAAACAATAACATGCGCACATAGAAGCATCAATCACACATATCAACACAGTATTTTCCCGGGGAAAGAATCTCGCTAAAAACCCCAACTATCTATATATTATATTGTTTGAGAACATGTAACAATACATAGTACAATACTCTTCAAAAGTATCCAACACTATCTCCACCTGTTACACACAATACAACTTAGATCTAATCTCCAAATCTCCTCCGTTGCTTGCCTGCCTCCACTGCACAATACCTGCATGAGAATGAATGATAATGGCTCAAGAAAAATCATATTTACTTGGAAAAATCATGTGAGCACGAGCTACAATTTCCCTTGGCCTCATTGGCATTACTCAATCCATTGCATGTGCAAATCTTATGCACAACTGATAGTCACAACTCACCCTTTCACTTACCTCTAACACCTGTCTCCACTGAATTGTCCATGCACTGAGTTAACTGATGTATCTTTAGTTTCTTTATGAGCTAATAATTAGTGAATTAATTAATAACTAATTCACACAACTAATCACTTAGTCTATTGGCCAGTTAGACTAAATACAACTAGTTCAACTAAGTCAAACTGAACACAACTCCATTAACTGCTCATCTAACTCCACAGAACTCAACCACTTGAGTTCTAATTGAAGTCCTTCATGCAATAGCTCAGTCAACCCATAAGTAACCACATGATTTCTTCAGGCAGTTGCATGTGCCACATCTGTAGCTCCAACTGAAGTGATCCAAGAGAATAAGATAAAGTTTAGTCCAAATATTACTAAGGGCTAATAATATTTGACTGTTTCTATTTTTACCTCATAGTCTAAAAATAGACTTTGATCACACTGTTATGATCCAAAAATAGAAGTCCATCTATTTTTCCCAACATGACCAATCATCCATAAACAACATCCTGCAACTCATAGACTTGATCCATATGTCTAAAAATAGACATAGTCTAAAACTAGACTTTGTGCCATAATTTGCATGCGGGCCTACTTAGTGAAGACGACTCCTTTCCACTAAGCTCCATCATCTTGTTGCATACTTAGAAAGCATTTCTTGTTGCACACTTTTCAACACTCCCTCTCAACAAGAAAGGCTTCCTCTCAAACCCAATCCTGTTGTTAGGTTCCTATACCAATAGGTTTCATCTTTCATGATTGACAGTGGAAGGGCTAAATATGTTCATCATTGCAGGCTGCAAAGGTTCCATATTTTGTGTACATACTAGGAAAACTAAAAAATGAAAAGAGGGTATGCCTTAAAAGAATAATCAAAAGGCAAGAAAATCAAATGGTCAAAAGAATAGTGAAAATAAACCCCAAACTAAAGACCAGGAAAGTGGCTAGTCAAAATGCCACTAATATCTTGTGGGAGAAACACAGTCTACAAATAATGATGCTAATCATACTTGATGGATGGCCCAACAGTCTAATCTGGACCATGCCATGCTTAAATTGCTTGTTGCAGAATAGGGAATGGTTCCTGTCCAAATAGCTCAAGCTTGGCAGATGACTAGCTAGGTAGAGAAATTAAGGAGCGCAACTGCTTAATCTGGGTCCTTGGGAGAAATAAGGGTAGAATTAGATAGGAGGGTAGTAAAAGGAAAAAGAGAACAATCAGGGTCTACTAATTCAAGTGCACCCACTTCAAGTGAAGAAAAAATGTTAGGATAACTAGGTTGGGTAAGTAGAGTAAGGTTGCAGAAGTGAAGGGGCATCACCAGTTGGCTTATCAAGAGCAAGACTCATTCCATTCAGGGTATTGGCACCATGGCAGAGGTTTGAGGACATAACAATGGAAGCATGTCTAATTTTCCCCTTTTTTCCCAAACATCATTTATTAACATCCCCCAAGGACCTTGGGATCTGCCCAAGTGTCCTCTTCCACTTCATTCCATGACCAAGTACCATGTCAAACTATGAAGTTCAGTCAAGGGAAAGAAGCCACATTTTTTGTGTAAAAATCTTTACTCTCAACTCCCTCATCTTCCATTCCTAAGTTTTTCTCCTTAAAACTTAGCATTTGCCCCTACACACTCACCTCACAATGTCATATTAAAAACTAATGTATTATCTAGCTCCCTAAGCATTCCCCTTCCCTAAATTCTACAAAGATCTATGTAAAAATCCCAAAAAGTCTATGTAAATACCCTCCCCCCTAGCAATATAGCTATATAGTCATGATTTGGGGAATATTAATCCACCAGGGGTTAATATTAACCCTCTACCACCCTAAGCTATGGGTTTTTATTAAAAAATTTGGTTAAAAATAAAAAAACCATAGTCCCCGCCCTCATTAACCCCTCTTACCCCCCTTTCGCGCTAAAAGTTTGGTTTGTAAAGTTTTTAAATTAAAAACATTTATAAACTAAGCCCTGCTAACCCTATGTTAAAAACCCACCCCGCACGCGATATATTTTAACAATTATTTTAATCGGCAGGTCCCCGCAGCCATAAAGCACCGTCGCATCGCATTCCCCGCTAGCCGTTCGATCGTCGGCCCCACAGATCTAACAGTGTGCGGTCGATCTCATCAGCAAACGAGCGGAGGTTTAGCGTCCAGGGGATTGGCGGTTTCACCGCCGTACCCCTGCCACGCGTCAACCGCCCGGGTTGCCCACACCCCCCCCCCTCTTACCACTTACCGCCCAAGGGTGCTTCGGGGAAACCACTTACCGCCTGTCCCCTCCCGCTGACGTCATACCCACGTCAGCATGACGTCAGCACCCCCTTCCGCCACCGCCCCTCCACGTTGCCTCCACGTCATCCATCCGCCTGCATGCCCTACCACCGTGTCACCGCCACGTGGCCACCCACGTCAGCTGCCACGTCACCCTGCCATACCCCGACCCACCGATGACGTCATGCTGATGTCATCGTTGAAAAGGCGCCAAAAGGCCAAATTTGCATAAAAAGTCGAGAAATGACCGTTTTATGTCATTTTAACTTGTCGTTTTCGGAGCGTCATGCATGCAGAATACATCGTTTGCGGCCAAAATCGAGAATTTGTCCACCAAAGCTGTTGCCGCCCTCGAAGTCAAATCAAATACCTGCAATTATTCCAGCTGGACACCTCCTGCACCGAAAAATCCAGGTATTTGCCACAGGCGACCTATTTCACCCATGTTTGTGCCATTTTTCTCCTAATTTCCTGTAAAAATCTCGGCAAAGCTCCTCACAGTCAAATTATCCACTAAAACTACCCAAAACTTAGTAAAGTCCCTACACCACAAAGCTCTACAAAAAACCCATGCCCTTCTGCGAAATTCACCGTGAAAAACTAATTTTAGAAGCCGAGCTACCGGCTAAAGCCCATATAACTGCACACTCATCCCTGTTATCAAAATTCCCTTTAAAAAACCAGCTAATTAGCTCAAAACACTCTGGTTTCTTCCAACAGAGTGCCCCACAGTTCATCAACCCTATAAAAAGTCTCCTCATACTCTCAGAACTACTCACTTTTAAAAACACAATTCAGTGGGCAGTCCTCAGCCTCTGCACTAATCCTAAGCTCAAGTAAACATCCAACAAACATCAAACATGGCCACTCCATCTGCTCTAGATGTTGCTCCTATTAATCCACCCAGTAAGGAGCTTGAAGCTATGCCTCTTGTGGACAATGATTTCCTCATTGCAGACTTTGTGGCAGAGAGGAACAACCTACAGACCTTCTGCCAGCTAAGGAACAGTCAATTGGACAACTGTGACATGTATGGCATCTGGGAGTCAAATCTGCCTATCTATTTCTTGCCATCTGTAAATATCTTTCCTAAAGTCATTCACCTCTCTACAGAAAATTATGACCAAAAACTAAGAGCTATAAAGTCTCCATCTGGGAGCATCCTCTTTTACATAACCCCTGATTCCATCAATCAGATGCTAAATTACAAGCAAACCCAGCTGCTCTACCCCTTTTCCATAAAGTACTTGCTGGATGAGGGCTCCAAGCTCTCTAGCATGGAGATTGCTACAGTTGCCAAAAATTTCATGAGAGCAAACTACCAACCTTCTGGGCCACCTCCTTTCCCATATGCAAATTTCAAGGAGATAGGCAAGCTGCTAGTGGACATGATATCCTCTGCGCTGGGGTTCTCCACAAATGAACATGTTGATGAAACTGTGTTGGTCTTGTTATCTGCATATAGCCTAAGGAAGCCCCCTGCTATAAAATACAATTATGCCAAGTTTATTGCCAACAAGATACATGACCAACTGCTGAGGCTGGACAAGGAAGCAATATTCAAATATTCATCATACATCTATCACCTCTTCATGTACTATCAGACAGATTGCTTCCAGTGCCCCATCAAGAAGCTAGATTCACAAGGTGAGAGGAGGTCTGTCATCTTCTGGTCTTCAGTCTTCCACCAACTCCAGAACTCTCCCTATTCCTACTGTGAATTCATTGACCAATTTGTCTATCCAGTTACATGCCTCTTGAAAAGCACTCCTCCTGCCAGATTGTCCAAAGATATGCAGAAAATCTTACAGCTATCCAGGAACTACAAAATAGGTGATTGGTATTTATACCAAAATCACACAGTGATCAGGATCTATGGTTGTGAGCTCTGTCCTTACAGGCTCCCAAGATATGTGCCTATGAGATTGTTTGCCTTGGAACACTATAGGCAACTCATCAACTCTAATCTTACACACTTCCATAGTGCCAAGAAGAAAGCCAATCTCAAATTCAGAGACCACCTAGGCCCCTTCATCATGAACAAGAAAGATGGTTGGCAAGAAGCTGATCAAATATTGGGGCAACAACTTAAACTTAAAAGGAGCTTCTGGTGGGTCCCTTATGACCCTCAAGGCTTTATCAGTGCTAGGAGAGTCAAGTATAGGCTGTTAGCATATAAACACTGCCCATATCCACAAATTGAACACTTTTCCAACCAAGATGAGTGGGTGCCTGGTACATTAGTAGAAGAATTTACTCAAGAGGAAACAATGGAGCAGACTGTGAAAGACTTAGAGAAAACTCTTGACTTGGATTCTTGTCGGTAGGTCATATTCAAGCAACCAGTCCAAGTGGGAGAAGGCACATCCACTGCTGCAGCTGCACAGACCACCCAGCAGGCATCTACTACAGCAACAACAACAACAAAAGGCAAAGAGGTGATGGATGAACAGCAAGAGACAGAGGCAGGGCAGCCCAGTACTTCAAAAGATCAAATTCAAGGGCAAGCCCCTTTACAGCAAGCTGAACCACCCCAGATCCCAGTTTTGCAAACACCTCTCAATGAAGAGAGAGGCAAAAAACGAGATAGAGAGGAGGTCACACCTCCAAGTGGGTCAACACAGCAACCAGAGGCCAAGAGGCCAAGAATTGACCCTCAGACCGAGGAAGAAGACATCAGTGAAGAAAGAGCAGAAAGCCAAAGTAGAGAAAGACAATCCAGCCAGCAGACTTCCACTAGTTCATTTCAGCAGGAACAGGCCATGCAGCAAAGCACAGAGGTATCCTCCTCAAGGCAGCAGGGCAAGCAACTAGCTGGAGTCAAAGGGTCATTCATGGAAATCAAGGCCCAAAATGAACTCTTAAGAGTTCAACTGTATGATCAATTCTTGAAAACCACACCCTCCAAACAGCAGAGATTGATGGCAACATATGACATCAAGGAGGATAAGATGATTTTTACTCATCTTAAGCCTAAAATCCCAAAGCCTAGATCATCTGCAGACTACACCAAAACAAGTCTAGAGGTCCTCTCCAAGGACATACACCCCATGGACCAGATAGAGCTGCACAAACAGACTGAGGAAATGGTGTATGCCACACTTGCAGACAGGGCCATGCTGGCCCATCAGTTGAAAGAATCACTAAGGAATACAAATACACAGCTTGATCTGGAAAGGATGTCTTCCACTGCTAAGGACAACAGAATAAAAACTTTGGAAGACATAATCATTGATCTAGGACATGATCCTAAAGATCCAAAGGGTATTAAGTCCCTTATGAAGAAAAAGGAGGATGACATTGCTGCACTGAGAAAGCAGGCAAAATTGCCTCCAACCATTCACCCTCAAACATCAAAACTTGTACAAGAGAAGCAAGTTTATGAGGCCATGGATCTGCTTCTCATGATGAATCAAAGAATATTGCAAATGGAAGCAGAATTGGAAAAGGCATTGCAGGACAAGCAAGGGGAGTCAACCTCCCAGCCCCCTCAAACATCTACAACTCTTGGCCCTGCCCCTCCTACACAAGCAGCAACAGCCCCTCCTACCATTCTAGTGCCAACCATAGCCACATCAACAATAGAGGCAACAGCAGCAACAACAGCAGCAGCAGAATCCAGCATGAGCATGGAGGACTTGATGAAAGCTGTCAAGGAACTTGAGGTTTAGGTGACAGAAATCAATGAAGCTAAAGATAGACTGGCCAAGCTAGAGGCCAGCTATGACAAGTCCAAGATGACAGTGGCAAAGAAGCAGAGAGAGATAAAGGCCTTGGAAGCCAAAGTGAAAGCTTTGGAAAAAGAATTGCTTCTAGGCAAAACTCTGGCAGAAATCAAGAAGATAATCTGGGCCAAAATTGGCCAATCAATCCATTACCAATGGAGTTCAATCCAGGCAATACATGAGCAAATTGAACTAATAGGCATAGCTCATGTTGAAATACAAAAGGCCAGAACAGCACTAGGAATCATGCCTGAGCAGGCCAATAAAATGATACATTTCCTCAATACTCACACTAGGGAGGAATTGGCAGCACTAGAAATAAACAGCAAAACAGACACCATCCTGACAGCCAAGAAAGTGCTGACTTTGAGGAATTTCACTCAAAATCTAGAAAGGAAATGTCAGGATATGAAGGCAGAAATTGATGAATTCAGGGCAAAGATGACAGCATTGCAGGATAAAGGAATGCCTAGCCTATTGACTGGCACAGGACAACTGTTGTCATATGATCAATATATCACAAGGATCAACAATTATGTTGAGAATCAGATCACAGCATCCACCAGATCCACAGAAGAAGCAGGGCCTCCCTCTGGGCAGTCTCTGTATGACAAATTAGAATTTTTTTTTTTTTTTTTGAGCATGAGATAAATCCTCTGTTTGAAGTGCCTCCAAATTTCTATAGATATACAGAAGCAGATGAAACACTGGTAAAAATAAGGAGACATCAGCTACCTCCAGCTGATTGGTGGCAGGCAATGCTGGAAGTTCTGCCCAGGTGATTCCACTATATTATTCCTTTTTATGAAAATTCAGATCTTAGTCACAGTACAGGTCAGCAGATAATCCAGCATGCAGATATCACAGGAAGCATCCGTACAGTGACTCATCAAAACACTCAGACAACAGGCTCAATTAACGCAGAATTAAAGGCACAGCTACAGCCAACTTTGCTGATCCAAAAAATTCAAAAGTTGTCTAACAGAAAGATAGCTGCCACCTCAACATTAATTGCTGTAGTTATATCTTTCATTTACTTTTTGTAAGAGATTTGGTGGTGTAATTTATTGCACAATAACTCACTCTCTAGATATTTTGTATCCAATTTTTGTATATATATCCCCTCAAAGAACGTATTGAGGATCGGTTGTAGTGAAACTCTTTCAGAAGAGCTGTATTGTATATCTGAGACCTTTTGCTAATACAAATTGCTGGTGGAGTTCCTGGTTCCTATACTGTCTGAAGGTGGAAATGAATGACTGTGTGATGTTGCAGAATTCCTGTGTCATTTGCTGGAACAAATAAGTTATTCTGAACTGTGTTCTTGTCTTTCTGTGTATGCAATAATCTATATATGTTCATGATCATAGTAAGTAGAGAAAAATAATATCTTAGGATTTGTTTGAATACACCCTATGCTCAATCTCTATTTTTAAATATGTTTTCTTCTGGATTAGCCATGGATATGAATTCTTAATTGCTCATGTCTAAACTAATTCTCTCACTGTGAATATTGTTTAAGAATTCTTAACTGCTCTTAAGTAATACTTTCATTTCTCCCCTTGTTAGCATAGTGGAAGATTCTCAATTGCCTTTCACTCACTAATTCCATAACTTCATTACCTAATCTTAAAAAATTGTTCCACAGATGCCTATTTGGCTTTGTAGCAATACTCTGTCTTCAGAAACATACTTCAGCAGCATACTGCCCTGAACTCCATTGCCCAATGGCCCAAACTGTTCTGTAATTTATACCTCATCTCTGTTTGAATTCAGCAACCAACCAAATTCAAAACAAAATCAGCACACCATAACTAGCCTAAAATCACCCACCAACAAAGCTAAATCATAAAGAGAGAGCCCTCTCTGGTTGCAGGTAGGCTAGGACCTGTAACTAAAAGATTGGTTAGTGGTTACCTCGGCCGTATTCCCTTTAGGAAGCAGGGAACAACCTGAGTGATAACACTACCCATGAAGACTTGGGAGGCAATGGGGAAGACACGACTGAAGTACCCGCCATTTCAATTAAGAATGGCGAATCAGTATTGTATCTTACGTATCAAGAGATTGGAAAATGTAGAGGTTGATGTAGCAGGGTGAAAATGCACATTGAGTTCGAAGTAACTAACATTATGGGGGATAAAGATCCATATCCAACACTCTTAGGAATTGAGTAGGCATGTGAAAACTATGTTGTCATAGATTTGAAGAAGGCGCTGATGATTTTTGAAGTAGATGGGCTAAGGGTGATCTAGCTGTTAGATCCCTAACAACGACCTAGGTTTACAGAACCAACAAATGATAGGGATGAACCAGGGGCGTTAGACCAGCTAGATACACTCACGGTAGGAAAAAGGGAGGACCACATAAATCCTACAACCGGAGGATATATCAGTTGGAGAAGCATTCAAAGCTTGAAAGCTAGTTCAGAAGCTGCATGGGATGCATGGCAGCAACGTGGATACGAAATGACAACTCGATGATGTGCAATGATAAGGCGAGTAAACTGTGTGGACATGGGAATGGATGACTACCCGAAGTACTATGGCCTTGAGCTGGTAGATTGGTTTTTAGACAAGTTGGACCAGGACATACTAGAAGACCAAAGAATTCCCCTTCTAGACATTGCACTCATGGCAATGCCATCAAGATGGTGGAAGGTGCACTACGAAGTATTAAAAGATTGGAGGAACGCTAAGCATGCAATGAAGGAAAGGTTTGGCAAGAAAATAGATTGGCCATAGGATGAAGGGAAATACACGGGGAATTCAAGTCCCGAGAAGCACATGAAAACTTGCAAGACCAACAGGGAAAGCTAGGACCTGCCAAGGAATCTATGGGTACATGCGCTTATACATACCCTCAGCACTATCCCTCAAGCTTGGTATATCCAAGAGGAACTACGATAACAGATGGCTAGTTAGCATACCTTCAAAGCATATTTCGTGGGCGATTTTTCATTCAAAGGCAGTGAGGCACAAATGGTAGAGGTACTCCACGGGGTGAAAGGGGTATTGTTCACCCCAGAGACGCTAGTTGAAACCCGATTCTTAGCAGAGTTCCATCAATTAGTCAAGCAATGAAGACAAATGGCTTGGCACAATAGGCACATCAAGAAGAAGTTGTTTGAAGTCGGAGACCAAGTGCTCCTTTATGACAACAAGTTCCTGAAGTTCCCAGGAAAACTACAGATGCACTAGGTAGGCCCATTCATAATTGAAAAAATAAATGAATTAGGCATGATAAGACTCGCGCAACTGGAAGGACTCCTACTATAGGGATGGGTGAATGGCACGAGCTTGAAACTCTTTTGCAAGTGAAAGAAAAATAAAAAATCCTCTGTCCGAATAATAAGGTTGTGGCCTATTTTGGGATACCGCAACCCATTTGTGGTCGGGAGGGGGGGAGTAGTGTCAGCAGTCATGTAAGTAGGCAAAGTCACGAGAGATTGGGTAGAGTTAGTGGTCATGTTGGTAGGCTTAGTCAGCAAAGACAATAGCCACACATGTCATCCTCGTTAGCAGAATACACGTAGGTCCGAACCTTTTCCAGAATTGATGGTTGCACAAGTACTCGTCCCATCCACCATTCCAATAGTTATTTCTCAATTAAGTAATAAATAAGGCAACTATCAAGATAGGGTCACAAAATCTTTCCCATTAAGCATAGAATTAGTTAATAAATAAACCCGTCATGGAAAAATAAAGATGCCATGCAACCCACTCTGTACTTTCCAGACCACGTCATAGTTGTCACATTAAGATATAGCTAGAACACATGGAAATGTCGCTGGAGTAATTAGTTGATTAAAGCCTCGTCATTTAGGGGACATTGTGTCAAAGTTGGCTACATAAATCGCAGGAGGATGCAGGGGACACTAGAGTTTCAAATCACAGAAGAATTCCAAGATCACTCTAAAGAACAGGGGCAGAAGAAGAGAAGCAAGAAACCTCCAATATAGATAATTTACCATAGAAGAGAAGCAATGGAGAAAGGAATAATATCAGTCTAAACAACGCTCTTGATGAGTGAATTGAAGTAGTGGATGATCTATATGGGAAGTATGATAGGTCGAATCTAATTGACAATGACTTCACAGTAGACAGCAGAGACAACATCGGTAGTAACACAACCACCACCTGTAGAGCACATGGAAGTAACAGCAGGACCGCCAGAGGTCGAAATGACTTGACTCAGGGACAGTCAAGAAATTGTGGTCGTGGCCTTCATTTAATTTTGAACGATTTTGACCAGTTTTGACTGAACGAAGGGTGGGAAAGAGACAGATGGCAACAATGGTTGGGTGGCAGAACAAATAGTTGCAGAGGAGTGGTGGCAAGGTGGTAGTAGAAGGCAAAGGTAAGGGAGTGGACAAGAAGGCGCAAAAGCAATCAAGAGAGAAAACAATGGAGTGAGAACTGGCAATCCAGGCAACGGGGAGGGATACAAAAGGGGAAGACCAGAGAGGGAAAATGTTATTGTTGAACCCACCAGAGGACGAAGGAGTCGGTTGCAAAAGAGATACACAATTGAAGAGGCCACCACTAGAAAGGAAAATGGCAACCATTACCAAAGATCAGCCAATTGCGCTCAGGTACAAACCGTGGAAGGCATCAGGGAATCCCAACACAAAGGAGATCAACGAGAGAGCTTTCAAGAGCTAGTATGAGTAGATGGTGTGCACCATTCAATCCACTGAGAGGATACCCAAGGCTCTCTTGGATGAATTCTCAGGCGAAGTTTGGTTTGGCGCCTCCCACGCCTACACTTACCTAATACCGTGGTGTGTCAACCTAAGCACATTCAAACGAAAGCCCCAACAGGATATTCCTGGAATCTTCAATCAAGCAAATTCTCCTCCAAAAACTAGCTTCACCCAAGAATACAACTCATGTGTTACAACAACACTAATAGAGAGATACCCTACAAGTTGACCCAACAACACTAAGAGATAGAGGGGATGCCTACAAGTTGACCCAACAACACTAAGAGATAGAGGGGATGCCTACAAATTAACCCAAACCAATGATTAGGAAAACCTAACTGGTTGCTCACATGGCACATCACCCTAAAACAACTCCCCTCCACAAAAGATGGTGGCAATTATCATTCTTCACAACATTCTAGAAAATGCGCAACAGCCTGGACTAGAGCGGTTGAAATTGTGAAAATACCGTAGTCTACCACAATCAACCAAATAAATATAGAACATTTTAAAACATATACTCACTCTTTTAAAATAAAACAAAGCTGTTCAAATTCTAAAAGTGCTGCTAATCTACCATGATCCACCATTTAAAGTAAAAAAAAAAGCCACAAGGCAGAAAAATTATGAAAGACATTAATAAAATTTGTGAAGTATATATTATTTATTACCATTTAAAGTAAAAAAGAAAGCCACAAGGAAAAAAAATTATGAAAGACATTAATAAAATTTGCGAAGTACATATTATTTATTTATTAGAGTAGAGTAGAGCACTCACGATGATGGCCACAACCATTTTGGGGTTTCGGCATTATTGTGGCAGCGAATGTGTTAAGGAGAGCTAGAGCGTTGTTGATCGACTCTGGTTCATTCTGCACCACCACCCTCACCATCACCTGAATCCTCTCCTGTGCCTTCACATCCTCAAATCCGCCGAGGCAAGAGTCCTATTTGGTGGAGGCGGCACTCATAAACGTCTACATGTTGTTCACTTGCGAGTGGAAGGTGTTTCTCCTTAGCTACTCCATCTCCATGAAAGATTTCTGAATCTCGTCAACAATGTCCTTGAAATTCTGAATACAATCGTGCGGCGCCGCTCCTTCTCTTTCACTCATCTTGGTGCCTCTCTTTTCCATGTTGGTTGCCCAAACGGAAGCATTGCGAGCATTAAGAAGGCTCACATTCATGGCCGCCTTTACCAGGTCGCTCAGCCTGGGCTCCAGAGATCCTACGTATGGAGAGAGCGATGAAAAACAGAGCTGCGGATATCGAGTCACATTGCACGATGATTTGATAAATTCAACGATGTTGGTGCTGATGTGCCGGTGATTCACCTCCTGATCTGTCGTAGCTGAAGCCATTATCGCAGAGACTAGGATAATTAAACAAGTTGCAGCGCCGCGTGATTCCATGTCAATACAATACAAAAAGCAGAGAAGCAAGGATGATGGAAATACAATACAAAAATAGAGAACCAGAAACGAAAAGCACCCAAGGCGAACGCAGGGATGGAAGAGAGTTGTAAGTGCGCAGACGTTGTTTAATGCCCATATATAGCTGAGTTCGCGCACCTCTGGAAATGGTCAAATAGCCATTACACCTTACTATCCCGGAGGATTGCCGATTTTTGGGGGAGGGTTCATTTTGTTCGATGTTTTCATTCCCACGATGTTAATATATATATTTTGGTAGGATTTAGTGTTTTATTAGTATTTTAATTTAATTATATAAAATTTTAAATATTTTGTTGTGGTTTGTATATTTAAATTTAAATATTTAGTCGTGGGTTGTATATTTTTAGTTTATGAAACTATTTTTGGTTCACTTAATATTAGATTTTATTTTTTTAATCAGATAGATATTGGTTTCTATTTTATTATTGGAGTGAATTTATTAATGTTTATTATGTAATATTCTTTTTTTATATGGTCAAAGTTGACTGAATCTGTCCAAGGCAAATAACATGGGCCAATGGACAAATCACAACCAAGGGGTTTTAGTCCCTGGGATCAAACTGGAACTAGCCATGCCAAGTTCTCAAGAAAACACAATAAGATAGATCACACTATCAAGCTCCTATCCACTTTTATAGGCTTTATGGACTCTACAAAGACTTTATTTTATTGTTTTCCCTTGAAAGGAAAACATCATGAGCCAATTCCATGGGAAAATACCATAGTAAATACCATGGGTAGATTCTGTCCTCTTTGACCATATCCACAAAAGAGAATTTTACATATTATTTCTTATAATTGGAGAATAAAATACATCCATATGATTAGTTGGTTGTAAAAGTTGGTGAGCTTTATCAGATTTTGGATAACTTCCATAATTCTCAGTTGAATCTATTAAATACGTATCATGCTTCCATAATACTCAGTTGAATCTATTAAGAAAACAATATTTTTTGATGCGTAGTCTATTTAATAGACAAAATGGTCCTTTTCAAAGCCTTTTTCCCCATAAAGTTTATTCAAAAACTAGTGCCGAACTTTTAAAATCAGAGGTTTAGGTTGTTTAATTTGCAACCAAGTTTTCAGGGGTCCTATCTATTTATGCATTCAAAAGTGTGTTTCAAACAACAATAAATCACAATATCTCCGGAAATCATATTGGCCTCACTTCCACCAAAACCCTATTATGTCTATTAGTTACACTATGTTGTTTTTAAATATATATAGTATTTCTAAATATTTGATTCTGGATATTCACATGTCCTTTTTAAATACATATAATACATCTAGAAATTTGATTCCAGATATTAAGTTGAACCAATCAGTGTTCACTAACTTTTGTAATTAGAAAATTATATACATTCATAAGAAACCATATACATGCTAAATCCTATGTTGCAAGATTCATATGGCTCATATGTTTTGTGAGTTGTAAAATTCATGGTAAATAGATGTTGTTGGGTAATGTTATGTTAATTTACATGGCCCAAAAATAAATAAGTATGTCATCCAAGGCCGAGGTGTTTCACATGTCAAAGTTTAGAATGGGGAGATGTTGTCTCATCCAAATAAATAGAGAGGTATTATGTATTTGATAATAATTAAAAAATAAATCATCTTAACCTTTGATTTTATCATGTATTCATAACTATTTAATTTGTTAAAGTGTAATTAAATGGAAAAAAAATTACACCTTTATAAGTTCTATGCCACTCAATGATGTAGGTTTAAAATGGATCTCTTTATATAAAATGTTTATAGAAAACTTTTATAAATTTTCATAATCATAAGGATGGTGAAGATGGAGGTGGCTTTCCACCATTCCCTTTGTAATCCTTCTTCTAATCTTTTTTGTCCTCTTAGCTTCCTTCTCCATGTGGAGTTTTAGAATTCTCTCCAACCATTCTAGTGTTCCTCTCTTCATAGACGAATTTAACCATCTCAGTGAAAGTATAGAAAGATTTCTTGAATTCTTCCTCTTCTGAAGAGGTACCTTCAGGCTCTCTTTCTCTAGACATAATGGTTGTGGATTCACGCTCAGAAATTGGTACTGCTTGTACCTCTTCAATCTTAGTTGAAGGCAAAATTTGAGAAGTTTCAAGTGCAGCTGGAATTGGAACTTTGGGTGGTGGACATTATGGCCTTGTGTCTCTCCTTCTTCTGGGCATTACCTCAGGAGTTGCAACCAATAGGTTCCCTTCTCCTTTCTACAACTTTAACCTTGTAAGCATCACAATTTTGGAACCATTAAAACCCTAATTGTACAAACTCAAGCAATCAACCAATTCAGCCTTTTCCCTGATAGCAACTTAATCTATTTTTGTAGGATTAGTTTTGTTGTTCTAATAACAATTACAGATTTATAAACATGTTCTTGCTTATTGCTTCTTGTGTTGAGGTTTCATTAATTGTTTGTGCATACAATCAGGTAAATTTCCTTAAGTTTAAAAAGACATTCATAAGAGAAATAGCTTCAGCAACAAGTACTAAACAAAAAACATTCACAGTGTAGTAACTATCAAAGAGACACTTTAACACAGTGTTTTGATGAAGGAGTTCACCCCTCCTGGGTTACATCTCCTTGGTCTATCTTCCATGGCTTGGGCCTCTATATTATCTCAATGTGGAAAAATGATATTTTACAAAGCTCTATGGCTCTTAAGACATACACCAATGTGTTTAGAATGTCCAAATTAACTAAGAACACCTCTTTTTGAGCTCAATTTGGTTGAAAATTGACTTCTCTATGGCTCACTCAGTCTTTTCCTACAAAAGCTCCGCTAAATCTGGAATGACTCCAGTTAGCACACTAAATTTGGTAGTAGGCTTGAATTTGGGGGCATGGCCAAATCTGCTGCCAGATTAAACTCAAAGTTAAACTGTGCTTAATTAGAGTTAAACCCGTATTAGCGCATAATCCTATGATTAGTGTTAACCATTATATATGGTGGTTTGAATAAATTGTTCACATGCAATAACTGTCACATAAACTGTTGTGGCTAGAACCATCAGAGTTGACCATTTGATGTCATGGTGGTGGAGTTCACATGAGGAACGGTTGCAGATTTGTTATGCTAGAGCCACCAGGGTTAATGCAACTATCACCGTGTGGTTTGTAACAACATTCACATGTGGTAACACTAACCATCAGAGTGGTGTCGTTTGGATATCCGTTAGTTCATAACCTTAATTGTTGCAATTTGTTGTGTTTTTTTCACATGGGGGGAGGGTTGGCCTGCAGGGTGGCCCTCCCTTAACCGCCAAACTCCATAACAATAAACTTTAAAATAGCATAGAGAACTATTATGGTAAGAACTACTCGGTAGCGTCAGTGGTTAAGGCGTATGGTTTGTGTAGTCCAATATAAAAAACCTCCAACCTAACCTTTGGGAGGTGCCACGTGGCATGCTACGGGCTTGCCACGTGGGATTCTTCCATTGGTCTAGAAATTAACCAATAATAATGCGCTAGCACACCACTATACAACCCAACCAGATAATGCCACTTGTCCATCCCGATTCACAGTTGACCTACATTGACCATGCCTAGTTAGCTGCCACATTAGTAGTACAGATTACTGACTATGCATCAACTGTAGAAATTTTGAATAATAAAAACATATTCAATGGAGATTATCTTGATCATGTACTATTGCAGAATACATACACAATAGATAAGCTCCTCTACGTTGATCATCAATATAGCAACATCAATAACAATAAAACATCAAGAGCATGCACACATTAACACAGTATGTAACCCAGGGAAAGCTTACAGCTGAAAACCCCACACTATCTGTATATTAATGATTGAGAACATGTAACATTACAATAATCAATACTTCTCACAAGTATCCAGCACTATCTCCACCTGTTACACACAATACAACTCATATCTGATCTCCAAATCTATTCCATTGCTTGCCTGCCTCCACTGCTCAATACCTGCTCAAGAATGGATGAGAATGGTTGAACCAAACTCGTATTTACCTCAAAAGAATCACTCACACTAGGAAGCACGTGAGAAGAGGTTATAATCACTTGGTATTGGCCAATTCTCATTGGCTGATCCAGGTGGATATTGGTGGCCACCTGCCAAGTCCATCTGGACCCCCATCATTGTTTCTCTCAGCATTTTCAGTTTCCTTAATTGTAGCACAACTTACTATTTTTAGCAGTTTTTCGGGTCCTGAACTTCCGGAGCCGTTTTGAGGCCCTAAACGACATTTTTTGGGAAATCTGGGGGCAACATGGATCCATGGACGGATGTTTTCCTTCCCAAAGTGGTAGTTCTCAGATATATCTTTCTAACGAGCTATCGTACGCATCAAATGGAGATCATATGCCAAAGTTACGACCCCGGGAAATTGATGTACCAATTTACCCAAACGAGGCCCAAAATTTGGCGTTTCATCTTCTAGGGTTAGGTTTTGGGATGTGAAGGGCTTTTCATTGTTTCTCAACAATAAATAGGCCTCCGAGCCTCATTGTAACACAATTCAGAGGCATGTAGTCACCACATCTCTTCTCAGAGATAAGCTACCATCGCCCTAGCTGGTTTATTTCCATATCTGGGTGTAAGCATATTTCGGTATTTTCCATTAATGAAATGAAGCATTGTTTCCGCTGCATATTTGTGTATATGGTTATCTCTATATTTTTTTGGATTCCTGTTTAAATCCAGATTAATGGTATCACAACGGTCTGCTTTTTCTTTTTTTTTCTTTGCATGTCCCCAACGAGGTTGGAATATAAGGAGTTAGGGCTTGAACTGGTCGAACCTTTGCGAGACCAACCTCGCAAATCCCGATGGCCTCCCATGGCAGATGAGAAGAAAGACGAGGGGGCAGGAGATCCTATCAAAATCTTGCTCGAAGAAGCCCTCAAGCAACAACGGAGCACAATGATGGATAGCTTTGCCCAGATCCTTCAGCGGCTACCCAGAAGTAACGCATCAGCTTCTAGTAGCTACTCTGGAAACGCCACGCCCTTTAAGGTACAAGTTAATTTTGAAATCCCCATATTCAAGGGTCAAATAGATGCAGATGTTGTAGATAAGTGGTTAAATTTGCTAGAGGGTTATTTTTCTGTTCATGAATTTTCGAGTCGGGAAAAGATTGTTTTTTCTCTTCTCAAAGCAGCCCCCCACGTCAAGGACTGGTGGGAAACCTACTGCGAGCGGAAGGATGAAAGTACCGGCTCACTATTTTCAGCCGCACCCACCTGGAATTCATTCTAAGAGGCCATCAAGGAGTAGTACTACCCTGTCGGAAGCTATGAGGATGAATACATAAAGTGGACTACGCTGCGGCAGGGAAGGGACCAAGACGTGCCGGAGTTCACCAATCTTTTCCATACCCTTCGCACAAAGTTGGGGATCAAGGATTCAGAGAAGCATTTGATACTCAAATACCGCGACTGCCTACACAAGTACATCTAGGAAGAAACAGAATTCCTGAACATCTCCTCACTCGGCACAACATACCGATATGCCGTCAAGGTCGAGCAGAAGTTTAAACAAAAGAAGCGAGACTTTGGATCTGTGAATCT
>APFE031180772.1:31248-50947 GCA_000404065.3 Pinus taeda | reverse complement strand
ATAAATGCTCCAGCGTATGTAGGAAGAAAAAATCTTGATTTCCTAATTTTTATTTATCAATTATTTTTATATTATAATCCTAACACTAAAAATTAGTGTTTAAAATGTCAATTTATATAAAATTTTAAGTAAATACTCGAGTGAAGGAAGGAAAAAAAAAAAACCATTCTAACTTTCATCCTATTTTTTACTGTCCGGGGAAGGTACAAGCTTTATTTTAAAACGCCAAAGAATCTGTAAGGGAAGATGAACCTGTTAGAATAACAGCGCAGTTGTCTATAATGAGACTTTTTGAAAGTTTTTTTGGCGGATTTTTCCGGTCAAGATCGGACAGCAATTTATTGGAATCCAAGTTTGATAGCTAGTTTCTGCACAATCAAAGGGTCCCAGGGGTTTTCCAGGGTGCTGAATCTAAATATGCAGTTAAAAAACCATTTTAACTGCTAAAAATCAAGATTTAACCTCATTTCTTCCGCCGGATTCCATCACCGGAATCTCCAAAAAGTCGCATTATAGACAACTCCAATAACAACAGCAAAATTCCGTGGCCGAGGAAAGGAGCAAAGAAACCTGCTCTTCATTTTAAATGTACTGCCCGCTGGCCGAGGGAGGAGCAAAGAAACCTGCTCTTCATTTTAAATGTAGTGCCCGCAAATCCGCTAAAAAAAATTCAAAAACACACGTCAATTTAAGTTATAATCTTCCAAATATTCATTTAACATGTGTCAAATTCTTTTTTCGTAATTTTCAAAATTCCACGTTGTGAAATTATATTCTATCAGAATTGTTTTTAGTTTTGATAGTTTTTTGGATGGAATTTTTTGGTTTAATTTTTTAAAATCTAGTTCAAATTTATTGAAATCACAAATTTGATGGGTAACTTATGGATAATAGAAATGTTCTAGAAATTTTTCAAGATTAAAATTAGGTCAAAAACCTAGTTTAAATAACACAAATCAAGATTTCACCACAAAATCACTACACCAAAAACTCCAAAAAAATCACACTAAAAACTACTCTATTTTATATATTAAAATAGCTGTCCACTGGTTCGATTGCTTAAATATTCAACTCACAGAAAACAATCCCATTCTCTCATCACCATCTCCATGTCATAATACCAACTCCGAGGACCAAGAAATTGCCACAGGCCTACATTAAATATAAACAAGGGTATAAACTGACGCACATTGCAAAATATAGGCGATGGGAGTAAAATATTCAGAAGTCATCCAATTTTTAACGCAAAATATAGGCGATGGGAGTAAAATATTCAGAAGTCATCCAATTTTTAACGCAAAATATAGGCGATGAGAGTAAATATTCAGAAGTCATCCAATTTTTAAGGCAGTTAGCGTTTAGTATTTGGTCCTTTACCCCTACCAGTTTCTCTCTGAACAAAACCCAGTGGTTAATTTATATACTCCCTCGCCACCAAATCTAGAATTGCAGGTTCACATGAAATCTGCAATTTAAAATTTAGACTCCCTTCAAATAATGCATAGTCTATTGTAGTTTTGAAAGTAATCAAAATCTGAACTCCAAGTTCCAGTCTATTTTTATGTTGCATGGCAAATTGATGTAATTCATATGTCACAAAACTATGAAATGTAGTTGTTGAGTTTTATGTCAAATTTAGAATCTTGTGCGTCATGATGTGAAAAAGCTTCAAAATTGAGGTCGTTATTGTGATTAAGGAGCTTTCCAGCTTACTATAGCATAATATTATTTTTTTTTATATAAAAATGTATGGGTCAATTATCAAATGAAATTGTTTAAATGGTTTTTTTAATTAAGAAATTTTATTATATATTTTATAATGGTATAGTTTTTTTACTTTATAGATGGAAAAAAGATTGCTATAATAATTTTTTCTATATCGTGATATTTTCAAAAAGAAACATTATTCACTTTTATACAAAATTGTTTTTTATATATAGTTGTTTTTATTTTCTCTTGGAAAAATTCATAATTTCATTAATATAAGAAATTATATTTTGTAAATACATATCCATATTCAAAACTATACTGTTATCATGTTGAATAGCAGAGTTAAAAAAATAACTCTGTTACCTTTGATCCTTACAAGGAGGTAACAATCCAAAAAATACTGTTAAACATGATATAACTTCCATCCAGAAGTGCAATATATATACAAAATTTAAACATCCAGGTGCCCTGCAATCTAAGCAATAATATCCATAAAAAGCAGATGATAGTATTGATAATGGGCACCTTCGCGGATCATCCAGATGCCCCACTCCAGCACAACTTCTTTGGAAAGGTGGTCAGTAGCAGTGTTCCGCTCCTTGCTGCATTGGATATTATCACTTATTGGATATTGGAGTTTATATATGTATGTATCACTTATTTATTGAAATTAGATTATAGCCGTAGGCATTGAAGATCAGAAGCTTTTGTTGTAATAAATTTTTTTGTTATTAGTAGAGGAGAAATAATTCCAATTAGAATTAGCTCCACTTTATCTTGCTACTTAGATTTACAAATGTTACCTACCCATCTTCACTATTTCTACTGCAGATTTTCTTATTTCCTACTTCTTGTGTCTTTATTGCCTACACCATTTGCTTGCATTGGCTATTTTCTCAACTTGCTTGCATTTTGCTTGCATTTATGAATATTACTTGCATGTCTTTTTTATACCTACTTGATATTAAAAGATGGCAATATGAACTAGGGTTCAAAATTGATTCAATGTAGGTATGATTTCTTATTATAAACAAATCAACCTGAAATAATTACTAGCTATTCATTTTTGTTGAAAAAAAATAGTGTTTTTAAGTTTTCTTTCATGTGCACTAATCATTAGGCTTATTATGGCAAAAGGATTTTCTCAAAGATATATATATATATATATGTGGGGAGGAAAATGGTGTTGTTAAAAGTTTTAAATACTTCTTATTTTTTTCTTTTTCCCAAATTGGATATTGTAGCTATCCCATAACATAATATTATATTTCCATTATTTTTTAAAAACTCATTAACATAATATTATATTTACTTTTAAAAAACTCATTGCAATTATTTGATTGAATGGATCACTTCCCATGTAAGGGAAAAAATAGCTTCAGGGTATTTGAGGGATGATCTCCATGAGAAGAAAGAGTAAGTGGTCTTGTTATATGACTCTTATATAAATGGTTCAATATGATTCATTGTAAATGGTCCTATTAAATTCCCCTATATAATTTCTATATAGATTGTAAAACTAGCAAATCAATGTTATTTATGTATATTTTCATTCAAGTTTACTTAAATTGTGGTTTGAGGGATGATCTCCATAAGAAGAAAGAGTAAATGGTCTTGTTATATGACTCTTATATAAATGGTTCAATATGATTCATTGTAAATGGTCCTATTAAATTCCCCTATACAATTTCTATATAGATTGTAAAACTAGCAAATCAATGTCATTTATGTATATTTTCATTCAAGTTTACTTAGATTGTGGTTTGTTGATAAAGATGATTAGTTTGAGATTTTCACAATTTGACTTAACATAATAAAGGGTTTTTGAGACATGTTTTCGGGGATAATCACATCAAACTTCATTTGCCAATGCATTTAGAACTAGCAAATGTGGTTCATAGTGGTCAGGATGAATCACACTTGCTGGTTCGAAACGAATTTTAATATGATTATCGGCCAAAAACTTGTCTCAAAAATTTAATATAGATCACAAAAATCTTAATTCAATACTAATAAAAAATATGATAGGTAAAATATACATTATAAAAAAACATTTTATTGTAATTTATCAATATTTAAGAACTAAAATAAAATTAATCTTTTAAATTAAAAATATAATTTTTTCCTTTCAAACTTGATTATTAATGTGAAGGAAACTTGAAGTGTTGATTTGCTCCATAACCATCCAAATATCGATAAATAACTACGAATAAACAACATAGCAATATACTTTTAGGTAATCTTTTTTATTTCAAAAAAAAAGTGCAGCTGTACTTCAGTCGTAACAAAATAGTTATTTTACACTAAAAGGAATTTAAAATTCGATTCTATCTTCAAATACTTCTATATTACGATTTCGATAACCTAAACCATTTCAAAATTCATAGTAGTCGTAGTGATGCTTTCAAATTCATGCCAAATTCGTAAAATAACGTCAAAAGATTCAACGCATCCTGCACGTCATCGTATATGTCATGCGACAGTGGAATAGCTTTTACGTTATCTTCGTTGACTCGTCGTGTGCAGGCTCTGACAGGAAGAAAGGTCTTCCATAGCTTACAAGCCTTAAAGCCTATTTTGGTGCTTCAGGCTCGCCCGCTTTTTCAGGTTGAAATTCTTCGGCTCTGACTCTCCTTTTTCATAAATCTGGGTTTTACGAAGTCAATGAGTTCTGCTTGTTCTGATAAGCTGTGATCTGAGCAATTAGAGTCATACGTCATCCGAAATAACAGCGAAATTTAGTAAAGAATTGGCAGAGATCCATGAACTCAAATGGAGCTACCACATCTGGAACAAACGGAGGAGGAAATTCAGCAGCACCCACAACGCAATCAAGGCGACCCAGATGTAATTTCTTCCCATCTCTGTAAATTGTTTTGTAAATAAAAGTTATAAAAATTTCTTCTGGGAATCATCTGCCTATCCTGTCAATGAAAGTCCAGCCGATTTTATCTGTAATCATTTGTTTATGATCTTATTACATTGTTTCATTGATCAGAACATGAAACTTAATTCCATTTTCGTTACAGTATGAATCCATCGCAGTTGTTTTACTTGTTTTTGACATATTTCATATTTGAAAGCTTCAATGGAAAGATCATAAATTGCAGACCTGTCAAGTCACGTTGAGTATGTGTGTTTTCCAAATAGATAGGGAGTTATATTTAGGCCAAAAAAGGGTGGGTTGGGGCATTGTGTTTGGATTCCATGGTTGAGGAAGAGATACAATTGTTAACTTGCATAACTTAAGCTGACATATTTCACAGTTTGTCTCTGTTTTACCCTATTTGTTATGAAGGCCAATTAGGGTTTCTCCAGCGGGTGGTACTTACCAGTGGGATGTTATTGAAATCACAAAAGGCATAGAATGTTATTGAAATCAGGAATTCTATAGACTCTTACATATCTGGATTTCTGTTACCATTTTCAATGGAGATTTTCAACATGTTTATAATATTTATCAGATTTCAGATTTTGGAATATTTTAGAAAATTTAATAGATTTAAGCAAAGTAAAACAACGAGCTTCCTCCATGTCCATCAGATTTTCTAAAGTTCAGCAAATTTACAATCAATATAAAGACAGCTGTAATGTTTTCCATCCCATTTCATTTTGTAAAGTATCTTCTTCTTCTGGAAAACACATTAAATGGCAGCTTTATGAACAGCTATTACTTGGTAGGTTGAGTTCATTGTAAAGCACTTTCCCCGTTGGATATTTCCATGCTATGTGATCACTTCCATACCTGATATCAGGTATTCCTTTGGGAACATGAATACAAGCTACTCCTTTATTTTTTTTATAGAGGGAGTTCGTCATTTACACTTTCTATGTTCCTTTCATAGACTTTTTTTAAGAGGGATTTTGTCATTTAGATTTATTATGCTCCTTTCATGTTGGTTGTGTATATTTGCATACCATGAATATCTTCATGTTTGCATTGGAGGATTTTTAAGAGGAAGATAGGAAATCCTTACATTTTAAAGCATTAGATACATTTGATGTCAAGTTATTAATACGAGAATATTTCCCCTTTTATCTTGTGAAGGGGAAGCAAACATCACTGTGAAATCTAGCAATGAAAAGTTCATTGCATCCCAAGCCTTTGGTTTCAAATCATACAAAATATTTTCTTCACATCATACATGCAAAATGTTCACTTAGTTTAGAACCAACCTATGGTATTGTGTAATTTGTGGTTCATGGCTTTTCTATAGATGATAGAACCGTGCGTTTTATAATCATATAGCTTGTTCTGTTTAGCAACTTTATATTAAAGATGTCTGCTATTTCTGATGTTTCCAGCTTACAAGTTCACTCAACAGGAGCTCCCTGCATGTAATCCAGTTTGGACACCAGAATGGGTAAGTTCACACTCTATGGCATTACGATAATCCTTAGCTGCTAACAATGAAAAGCATACAACGAGGGAATGAATGCCAGAGCTTATTTTAGGTGAACTTTTCTTAGTTTCTATCATCGCGAGGCAGGATATGTTTTCAGGTTCATATGTAGTATTCGTTGCCTTCTCAAGATATTAAGCTTTTTTAATACTTTACACTATAGCTATCCGAAAGTGATTATCTAATTTTAGGTCATGGCAATCTTCATATTAGTGGGAGCTATCTTCATCCCCTTTGGAGTTGTTTCTCTAATTGCATCACATGGAGTATGTACTCTTTATCTTAGCATTAATGTCTATTTAAAGTTTTATTGTAAGTGTTACAAGACACACAACTAACATTTTTCAGTTCATATTTAATGTTTAGAGTACCAATGATTTATTTTCATTTTCAGGTTGTGGAAATTGTGTACCAATATGAAACAGACTGCCTACCTCTGCAGTATAGAGTAAATATGGATGTCAAGCTAGCTTATATACAAGATAGTACGATTCCTAAAAACTGCAGTCATATAATAAAAGTGAGAGGTTCATCCTTGTTCCTTATGGCTAGTATTCAATTCTATAGATTCATAATTCCTCATCTCTAATTTATGAAGTAATAGATAGCAATGAATGAAGTTAGTTCTGTGACCAATACTTGCTGAACATGAAGGTATTATCTTAACTATAAATATTTACTGAGAATGTAACAGAATATTTTGCTGACTCTGCAGGTGCCAAAGCATATGACACATCCAATTTATGTATATTACCAGCTTGATAACTTCTATCAGAACTATCGTCGGTGAGTGAGATTGCATTTGTTGTTACTTGACCTAGACTGCTTCTCATCTATCTTTTTTATAAGAAAGAGATTCCATTTCCAACATCCAATATCGTTTTATAGCATCGCAGAAAGATTCACGAGTATAAATTGCAATAAAAGTGATATGAATAACAAGTACAAAAATTTGGGTTTTCTGTGAATAGAACAACCTGAGAATAAATAAAAGGTGAGCGATTAATTGAAAAAGCCTCACACTAGTCAAACAATCTGAAATGATTAATTGAATGAGTAAGACCAGCAAAGTGAAAAGAGCAGTATTTTTTTCAGATTATTTATAAAAGTTATAACGAAAATTTCAATGTTTTATGTTTAAAGCTATAGTATAACCATAGATGTTTTATATTCTTAAATCCTAAACTTTGTGTGATAGACAGGTGAAAATGTAATTTTATATTTTAAAATTAAATAAGAAATAAATGGTGACAAATTTAAATAATAAATAAAATGTGACAGATTAATAATTTTTTTGATTATTATAGTATAATTTAAATGTTTTATATTTTAAATTTTATCTAATAAAAATATACATATAACTTTATTTTACACAATTATATTTTTAAATATATAATTATTTAATATTTTAAAAATATTATACAATTTCAATTAATTGAAATTTAAAACTTTGACCAAAAATGATGTATTATACCACTCGTTAGAAGGTTGTTATTCGTTCAAGAGGCTTATTTGCTATTAATCCATGAAATAACCCTTTTGTGATTTTATATGTACTGACTGTTGACTAGGGCATTTCTTATGTGTTATAAACACGTGCAGGTACGTTACCAGCATAAATGACGATCAGCTACTTTATGCCGGTAGTGGGAATACCACAACAGGTTGCGACCCTGAAGCAACAACCGGAAATAATCTTGCAATTATTCCATGTGGCCTTATAGCTTGGAGTTTGTTCAATGATACTTACAACTTCTCCAGAGGGGACACATCGCTGACAGTGAACAGGAAAGGTATTGCGTGGAAAAGTGATCGTGAAGATAAATATGGAAACGACGTTTTTCCCACGAATTTTCAGAATGAAACTCCGATTGGCGGTGCGACTCTCAATTCATCAATCCCTGTAAGTGGTATCCTTTACTGATTGGCTGGTTGACTGATTGCGTGTTAGGGGTTCGCAAATATCAGGTTGTATTTGTCTGATTGTTTATAGCATTGCAAACAATAGCATCCAAATCCACCAGAAGGATTCACCAGTCTGGAAACTTGTGCCTTTAATGGTTGGTTGGTAATAACTGACGTGAGTCTCGGATTCCCATTGCTTACTGCTTCGTTTGGATGAACATGGCAGTTAAGTGGGGACGAGGATCTTATGGTGTGGATGCGACTAGCCGCACTTCCAACCTTCAGGAAGCTGTATGGACGGATTGAAGAGGACCTCAAAGAAAATGATAGCATTACAGTGAATTTGTTTAATAATTATAATACCTATACTTTTGGTGGCACGAAGAAGGTGGTACTTTCTACCACCAGTTTTCTTGGAGGGAAGAACAACTTTCTCGGGATAGCTTACCTCACTGTTGGAGCTCTGTGCGTCTTTTTGGCAATGGTTTTCCTCTTGATGCATATCACGATGCCGAGGTACGTGATTTTAGTGTGTGGTACAGTTTATGCCAGTCACTTATTTTTAGTGTGTGGTACAGTTTATGACAGTCATGTAATGTTGGGTGTTGGGTACCTGTAGGCCAAAATGGGTTCGGCTTAGGTTTGAACAGTGCATGTTTCTTTATAGTTGTTAGTTAAATTTGTTATTACTTTTGTAGGTGGAGTTCGCTAAATATAGAGAATTAGTTCATTGAGTGATTGACAGTTGAGTTAAGTTAAGTGACAGATTAATTTTAATATGTGGTTGCATGTCAAGATATTTTAGGCAAATAGTTAATTGGAAAAAGTTAAATACCCTCACCAAGTTTATTGTAAGAATCATGTTTCTTGTGATCAAGAGTAGCAGGTCGTGTTTTATGTGTGAATTTCTATTTTGTTTCCTCTACCCTTCCAGAAAAATTTCCAACCACTTAGTATAGTATCTCAATCCCATTTAGCATGTATGGATTTTATTTAGCTAGGATATATGTGGGATGAATGTCAGAATTGATTGTTAATTTTGAGAATATTTTGAAATCAGATTATCAAATTTTATAATCTCACACTGAGTTTATGTTTTCAATACAAAAAAATAAAATTTGTTACATAGTATTCAAAAATACACACAAAATGATATTCTCTACTATATTCTTGCATTCAATTACAATACAATTATATAGTTGAACATAGATCCAATTATTTCTAACCTTGAAAATAAGAGTTCAGAAAATCTCTCAATTACTTATGAATCTCAAACCAATTCCAAATTCAGCATGGAAGCTATCTAAACATTATCTCCGAGTTCTATATATAAAATAAATTTCACTAAAAATCAATAATTAATTTTTGAAAATATTTTGAAATGAAATTATCAATTTTCCTGACATCACCTTACTCTATATTGTAGAATATTTCCAAAATGAACAATTAGATCAAGATGGTTAGTGATGTAAATAAAACAAAAAAATACACCATTTTAACAACTTGATGGTAACCGTAAATTTGCTGGAGAGTTTCCCCCAGTCTTCAGAAGATGCCGGGCATTTTTAATTTCTGTAAGGAGTCTAATGTTGATTCTTTTTTGTTTGCAGGCTTTTGGGTAATGCTGCATATTTACCAGTGAACAGTAACAGCGCAGAGGAACGGTCAAGTTGACGAAGACATTGTACTTGTATTGGCTTTTCTGACCTGTGTTTGATGCTATATATTGCCTTCATATATGATGTTCTATATTTCAATGGATAACGGTTGCCAACATATCCATGAATTCCACACCTGGAAAACATCAAGTAATGTCGTATTTGATGTAACGAGTCTTTTCAGTATATGTAGGAATCGAAGACAAAATTTCAAATCCATAAACTTTGACAGCCTTCATATTTGAAACATACATGGCGTGCATATATGCTTTGGGCACCTCTATGAACATAGAGATAACAGATTCACCAAACCTTGAACATGCATGGCCTCCATATATGCCTTGGGCACCTCTATGAACATAGAAACAACAGAATCCGTTGCTTGATTTTTGCCGGGCTTGGCTTTGTAAATATGTTGTTTATATAGTGAAAGCATATATGCATGCGACTATGTTTCAAATATGAAAACTGTCGTAAGTTTATGGATTTGAAATTTTGTCTTCAATTCATATATATATGTTGAAATATATATGTTGAAAAGACTCGTTAAAGCGAATACGACATTGATTAATATTTTGCAGGTGTGGAATTCATAGATATGTTAGCAGCTGTTATCCACTGAAGCAAATGGCAATCCATTAAAAACTTAGTAAGAAAAACTAGTGGTAATTAAATTAACAACCTAAATTAACCAAATCCCAAGTAAGTCTGTAGACCTTTGAATTTTTGTCCTCTCCTCTCGAACAGTGATTGTGTTTACATTTCCGCAATATTTACATCTATTACAAACTCATAGTGATAATTACAATAACGGTAGCCAACAAATTGCTATAATATTTAAAACTTGTTATAACATTTGTTTCATGTTATTATCATGAACATGAATAAACCCAATTCCATATTCACAATGAAAATATAATTTAAAAGACTTTTATTACTAAATGGGTACATGTGTGGTTGATAAAAGAAAATGAATTTAATCTAGCTAAATTTTTATTAAAGTTTATATGATAATACTGTGTAAACTAATTCTTTAACCATTTTAAATTAATAAATTTTGCAAGGTCCAAATTTAGATTGATTTTCGAACAAAATCCTAAATAATAAATGTTAGAAGCTAATAAATTTAGACATTTCTTCTTAACCTTATAAATGTGGATGGTTAATTACAATATCCAAATTAAATCTTATTCTTAATTCAGAGATATTGGAAATTTGGATAATCTTTTAGTGGATATCTTTCACCTTATAAACAAAATTTAAAACCTAACCATTAATTTTTTACTAGTGTTTGTTAAAAAATATATAAAATATAATTTTGGAATGTGGATGGTTAATTACAATATCCAAATTAAATCTTATTCTTAACTCAGAGATATCGGAAATTTGGATAATCTTTTAGTAAATATCTTTCACCTTAAAAACAAATTTAAAACGTAAGAATTAATTTTTTACTAGTGTTGGTTAAAATATTATATATAAAATATAATATTGGAGATTTAGATAATCTCATGAATATCTTCCATCTTAAAATAAAATATTAAAGCGCGGCAAATATTTTTTTAGTTATTCTTTAAACCAAAATGTTAAAGCAAAAAAATTTTATTATTATGTTTAAATATGAAGGGGAGAGTAAATATTATTATTATTTTTAAAATATTAAATATGAAGATGAGAGCGATTGTGAAAGCGATGGAATTTAACATGCGTAAAATATTTCTTAAACATATTTATACAGTAGGTGTTCTTTTTTTAAATTAATCACGCTGGGCATTGTTTATCTTTTACATCCGCGTTTGACATCTATATGTTTGTTGTTTTGCCCATTAAGTAACATTTGTGTGCTCATTTAAATAAAGATAACCTTGGTTTAGGGTCGTCCAAATCTTCCATTTCCGGTCGTCCAAATCTTACACGGTTCCTGCATCAATTCCCCTCCTCCAACTTAGCGCAGCCGTGGCCTCTTATCGATCAAATCAGTTATCAAAACGTGTTTTCTTTATCTACTCTTCACTAGCTAGCTCTGTAGGAAGCGTCTATTAAGCTCGACATTCTCAAGTAGGAGGATGTTGAGAGAGGTTTAAATGATGCAGGCCAATGAAAAGTTGTCTCCTTTCAGCTATAGTGATCAACCCCATTTGCTCGGGTGCATACACACATTCCTTTCTCCGTTGCTGCAGATAGAAGTAATCGATGGTTCATGGTTGACGAGTGAATGTATTTCGAAGAACTAAGCATTCCCTTGAAGTGGCAGTTGCAGCGGTCTTCACCTTTTTTTTCACACTTTCTTTTGGCATCATTTTGAGGTCATTCTGATAAATTCCTGCTCATGAGCTTTGCATAATCATTTGCATAATCATGTATTTGATTATTTTTAAATGTTTTAATTATTTTTTTAAAATTATTTATATTAATTAGCACAATCATATTTACCAATATGGTTGATATACACTGAAAAGCTTATATTAAGAGTATATATAACAACATTTTCCAATGTAATGGATATACTTTGATAAACTTGTATCAACCACATTAATAATTATTATGTGTATTTTTTTAAGCACCAACTATTCATGATTAATTAATAACTATAAATAATAATAACCATATATAATATATTTACATATATTATTATATAATTATTAATTAATATTAACTCATAATAATATGATAATTATTATTATATTAATATATAATAATAATAATAAACCATTATATTATAATTATAATGTATTATTATTAAAATAATATATATATATTTATTACTATATTATTATAATAATAATATTAATCCATAATAACAAAATCCAATAATAAGTAGAATTGTGGATAAGGGAATTATTATATGTAGTTTTTTTAAATCAACTATTTATGATTATTATATATATAAATATACAACATATATAATTAACAATCCATATTATATATTATTATCTTATTATAATATATTATTATTATTAATAATAATATTATTATTATTATATTATCATTGTATTAATATAATAATATAATTATTATTATATTATTATAATAACAATATAATACATATTGGTTCTCTCGAAAAAGGAAGATTAGCCTGGAGCTCGGTGGAAGTGAGTGAATAGGGTTTCAGAATGGTGTAGGCATTCGTTTCTAGTGGAGGGCGCAAGAGGAGGGAGCTCGGATCCCTCCTACAAAGATGTGGCAGCTGGCAGAGGCAAAACACCAACAATCAGCAGCAGAAGTTTTGCGGATGGCAGGAACAAAGATAAGGAAAAGGAAACAGAACGGAACTAGACCAAGGAAAATAGTAGCACAAAGGACATGGAGGAAGAAGACAAAAGTCAGGGTGAAAGAGACAAAAAACAAAAGGGACCCTGCAAACCTAAAGCAGAAGTAACTCCTAGAATAATATTAAATGATCCTGCTCTGCAAGCGCACAGAGAACACATGGGAACCTATGCCATTATCTGTAAATTCATGGGACTTTGGCCCACTGAAAAAGCTTTACAGATGTGGATCAAGTATCACTGGAAACCCAAAGGAAGCATTGATCTACATCTTGGGTCAAAAGGATTCTTCACAGTAGTGTTCTCAAACATCGAAGACAAAGACAGAATATTTGAAGGAGGACCTTACTTTTATGCAGCAGACGATCTTTATATGAGGCCTTAGAAGACGAACTTTGTTCCAGAGTGGGAAACCTTCACTTCAGTCCCTGTTTGGGTAAGGCTCTATTCTCTTCCTCTGGATTATTGGCAAGCATAATCGCTAACTTCCATTGGCAAGAAATTAGGACGTTTCATCAAAACTTTTGAAGCCACAAGAAGGGGTAAATATACCTCCTTTGCCAAAATATGTGTGGAAATAGATCTATTAGGTGCTCTTCCGAAGGAAGTAATCTTGGAAGTTTTTGATGAAGAATGGGTGTAGGCAGTGGACTACGAGCATATCCCATTCAGATGTTGTAGATGCCATGAGCATGGAAATTTGTTCAGAGGCTGCCCTCTTGGTAAAACAGAGAATAAAAGGAAACCTGATACCTTGAAGGATATTGATATCTTTCAGAAAGTGACAAGTAAAGGGAAAATGGGAAAAAAAGGGGCCGAAGCAACTACACAACAAGGCACATAAGAACAGTCAGAACAAGTTTCAAGTGCTGGAAGAGAATGAAGAAATCACAAGAGAAAACCAGTGTTAGGAGATAGGTCCTAATGAAGAAGAAAAGGAAGAGGACAACAAACATTCTCAATATACGGGTTATCCAAAAGAGCCAATGACGATTGAAACAAAAATGGATATGGACCAAGAAATGGCCCAAAGTGAAATAGATCTGGAGGATAAGGAACTGCTGGAAATACTGGATAATGAGAACATGGATCTAGAAGGATTCTTAATGCAGGGAACCAAGGGAGGAATAGATTCTCTGCCTCAAGAAGAATACAACAGAATACAACAGTTGTTTTTATGGAAATCTCAGGAAAAACAGATGGACAACGGAAAAAACATTCACAAGCAAGAGCACCGAGGCATGAAAACTATGAAAGCAACTCCAGGATTAGCGACTAGAAATCCAGGAAAGAAGAGGGGTAGAAAAAAGCAAAATGAGCTCCTGATGGAATGTGGAAAGCTAATGATAGGTTTGGGTAAGATGAAAGACCTAACCAGTTACTCATTTACAAATCTTTAATTATGAATTTCATTTCTTGGAACATCAGAGGTCTAGGTAGTAAAAGAAAGCAAAGAATGCTAAGTAACTGAATGAAACTAGCAATGCCAGACATTATCTTCATTCAGGAAACTAAATGCTCTATTCAGAAATTAAAACAGATCCATAGCAAGTGGCTTAATAGATTTTAGTTTCTATAAGTTAAAGCAGAGAACACAGCGGGAGGTATCCTAACTCTATGGAACCCACTAAAAGTCAGCATAATAGATGCGGAGGCATCTAGAAATTACCTTTCAATAAATTTTCAACCAATTGGGGTGTCAGTTACCTTCCTAGTCACTAACGTCTATGGGCCTCAAAGAATAGATGAAAAACTCAAGTTTCTTGAATCCCTAGTTGATCTTAGAAGTAGACATGACAAAATTCCTTGGATCATGGGAGGAGATTTTAACATGATTAAGTCTCTTTCGGAAAAAAAAGGTGGTACTAGACTGCTAAGTAAAGATTCAATAGCATTCCAAATCTTCACAGAGGATATGAAACTAGTGGACTTTGAAACACACAATGGTCGTTTCACTTGGAATAGTAAAAGAGGAGGAGAGGCACAGGTCGCCTCCATATTAGACATATTTTTGTTATCAGAGGAGCTTATGCTCACAAACAGAGAAATTACTGCTAGTATTCTGCCCTTTGGTGGTTTGGATCACTGGCCGATACAATTAGAAATCAAGGGGATTGATTCTCCCAGGAATAGACCCTTAAAATTCGAGAATATGTGGCTCTCCCACCCAAATTACATCTGCAATATTGAAAAATGGTGGTCCAAAGATTTGCAGATACAAGGCACTATAATGTTCCTCCTTCATAAAAGACTCAAGCACATAAAACTCAGGCTCAAAGAATGGAACAAGAAGGAGTTTGGCAACATTTTTGTGAATAAAAAATTAGTGCAAATTAAACTCCAAGAACTCAAGCAAGCATTGATCACGGATGGTTTTGATAAAGTCAAAAGTGAACAACATGATAAATACCATCATGAATGGGAAACATTATGCAAACAAGAGGAAATCTATTGGAAACAAAAGTCTCGAGTTCAATGGCTCAAAGAAGGTGAATGTAATACCAGATTTTCCATAGATCCACCATCGCCAATAGAGCTCACAATAGAATATCTTCGATACTGAATGAAAATGGAGAGCTTCAGACCTCTCATAAAGGTATCAAAACAGTGTTGGTGCAACATTTCAGAGGCATCACTCAGGAAAATATTCTAAACAGAGAGCAATATATCAAGGAAATTACAAAAAATATCCCTAAGCTGGTGTACAGAGAAGACAATTTTAACCTGAATAAACCAATAATTGAAGATGATGTAAGTGAAGTTATTAAAGACATGCAGAACAATAAAGCTCCTGGAGCAGATGGTTTCAATGTAGACTTTTTTAAGGCATGCTGGAACATTGTCAAACGGGATATTCGTAATGTGGTAGAGGAGTCTAGAAGAAACAAGACTATTCTGAAAGCCCTCAACACCTCCTTCATCTCCCTGATTCCCAAATAGGATTCAACCCTAACTACTGATAAGTTCAGACCCATTGCTTTATGCAATGTGGTTTATAAAATTATATCCAAGGTGCTGGCTAGTAGACTCAAACCGGTACTCCCTTCTCTAATTTCAGGGGAACAATCGGGTTATGTAGAAGGCAGACAGATCCTAAACAACATTATTCAAGCTCATGAAGTAGTTCATACACTTACCAGCAAGAAACAGGCTGGTATGATCATGCAAGTAGACATTGCCAAAGCTTATGACAAGGTGAACTAGATCTATGTCAAGAAGGTCCTTTCTGCGTTTGGGTTCGATCACGACTGGATCAAATGGGTTATGGCTCTAGTTACTTCCTCCAGCTTTTCGATTTTAGTGAACGGTTCACCCTGAGGTATCTTCACTGCTTCTAGAGGTCTTAGGCAAGGAGACCCTCTTTATCCCTTTCTTTTCATCATCATGATGGAAGGTCTGAGCAGGTCCATTAAACAGGCCAAGGCTGCAGGAATAATTAAGGGCCTTCAGTTAACGGAGAATGGTCAATCAATGACTCACCAACAATTTGTGGATGACACTATGCTGCAAGGTATTCCTACAGTCAAAGAAGACTTGACTTAAAAAATTCTATTTAACTTTGCCTTGGCGTCAGGTATGGAAGTCAATCTCTCCAAATCTAAAATATTTTTCTTTAATACTAACATTGCCATTCAGAGAAATATCTCCAGAATTCTGGGCTTCCAGAGGGATTCCCTTCCTTCAAAATATTTGGGAATTTCCCTCACAGCTAGGCCGTTGCACAAACGTATTTGGGAACCGGTGCTCAACAAGATGCAAGACAAAGTTAAAAAAATGGACCATCAGATCGTTGAACCTTGCTGGTAGGTTGATTCTGGTCAAGGCGGTTCTTCAATTTGTCCCTGTGTTCTTTTTATCATCCCTCCCAGCCCCCAAAGGAGTGCTACAACAATTCAACAATATTCAAAGGGACTTCCTTTGGGGAAAAGAGGAAACCAGAAAGAAATGGGCTCTGGTTTCTTGGGAAAAATCCTGCAAACCCAAGAGTCATGGGGGCCTAGGATTAGATGATCCGAAATCCTAAGTAAAGTTTTGGGAGCCTAGCTCTGGTGGACATGGGTTAAGGAACCTGAAGCTCAATGGGCCATGACCTGGAAATAAAAATATGAAAGCTCCTGGCAAAAAAAATATCTTATAAGAATGTCGGGGAACATAAAAGGCTCCTACATCTGGAATAAAGCATGGGATAACAAAAGTCTAGTTCAAGACAACAGTTTCTGGGAGATCAGAGAAGGAGATCTAGCTTTCTTTTGGGAAGATAAATGGCAATAAGAACCAATGCTATTAAAAGAGGATTTCATGTGCCTCGAGCAAGAAACTGACTCCCAAGGATTAACCAAAGTTAAAGATTTCGGGAATCTTCCTCACGACACTCGAAAATGGAGAAACTAGAGAATCATACACTGCAGAGATGAAAGTCCTATAAAAACAAAAACAGAGGCACTTATGGGCATTTTAAAGGAAAGGAAAATCTTGGTATCAGAGGGACAGGATCAGTTAAGATGGGGCCTCAATAAAGAAGGCACCTTTAATCTTAGAGAAGCAAAGAGGATAATCTTGAATCATGATTCCTGTGTTCCGAACAATTCCTGGCAACAACTTTGGAGCTAGCAAAGATGGATGAAGATCAAGTTATTCATGCAGTTAGTCCAGCCCAAGAAAATCTTAACTTGGGACAATATTAGAAAAAGGGGAATTATTGGGCCCTCTAGATGTCAGCTATGTGAAGCCCAAGAGGAAACAATGGAACACATTCTCAACAACTACAAATTCACTACCTGGTTGTGGGATTCCTTTGCCACAATTTTCCAACAGACAGACAGAGATAAAGACAGTATTATTAACACCCTAAACAAGTGGAGAAGGAACTTCTCAGAAAATGAGCTCCTTAATTTGTCCTGGGCCTTCACGCCAAGCTTCATTATCTGGAATGTTTGGAAAGAAAGGAATAAAATAATTTTCAAGGGTGAACAAACTACCCCTCTTCATCTAATGGGCCTGATCCTGAAGCAAATTAAGGAGACAGTTAGCACTACTGTCCGCAATTTTCCCCAGAATCCTCCTACGAATTATGAGTTGAAAACTCTCATACAACTGGGTTTACATGAGCTCATTCCCTAGGACCAGTGCAGAAAAGAACAAGATATGGATACCGAGAAGAATTCATGGCATCCTCCACTGAAAGAGTATCCAAAATGTAATATTGATGGTGCTTCAAAAGGCAACCCTGGAACAACATGTTATGGACGTGTTTTAAGAGATGAAGAGGGAAGCATCATCTTTGTTTTCCATTGCCATTTAGGGACAGCCACCAATAATATGGCCGAATTAATGGATTTGGAACATTTTTTAGAGCTTCTGAAACTGACACATTGTTCCAATGTCATTGTTGAAGCAGATTTAGAGATCTCTATGAATGCAGTCAAGAGAATCAGTTGTGGAACAGCACCAGAGAAGGTCTCGAAACACTGCAGACTAATTCAGGTGTATCAGAGGATTCAAAATCATCTTCCGAGTCTTCGAACTATAAGCTTTAACCATGTTCGAAGAAAAGCCAATAAGCTCGCGGACACTCTGGCCAATCAAGGTGTGATAAATTATGAGGGTAGAACTAAGCTGATATGGCATGAGACACCTCAGAGCAGTTTCAAAGCTCTCTGCAATGAACAAGCGACAAAGGACAAAGAGATTTCCAATTACTGGGCCAGAGTAAATAGTTCGGAATGAAGGTTTCTATGCACGTTCATTTGCAGTACTTTAGTTGGCTCTTGGATGAAGGGCATGCTCAAACCGATCACACTTCACTGGGGTGTGAGTTCCCTTATCTCCTTACTTCTTCGATTTGCAACACTGAGTCCTTTTCTCGGTCCGTGGTAGTCTCGGAAACCTGTTCTGATGTGTTCTCTCACAAGCAGAATGGTTGGTTCTTTCATAAGGGATCCATTTTCTTTCTTTTCGCTTATGGGAGAGAATACCAGACACATAGTGGTTTCCGGTTGCTCGTTGGGATTCGGAGTGGTAAGTGGTATAGGGATTGTGGGAACGATTCCACTGGGCTCCTGACACGTGGCAGGGGATGGTCAGAAATACCACCTCCCATCACGCCCTATCCTTCGTGCAAATAAGTGTTGCAATATTGTTATGTGCCGTCCAATTGCACTGTTGGAATCAACGGTCAGATTTGGCGGTGCAGCTTTGTGGAGCCTACAGTACTTTCATACCTTACGTAACCTTGTAATAGGAGATTTCGCTTACAGGGGAGATTACCAAGCACAAAGTGGTTTCTGGTTGCTCGTTGGGCTTCGGAGTGGAAAGTGGTATAGGGATTGTGGGAGCGATTCCACTGGGCTCCTAACGCATGGCAGGGGATGGTCAGAAATACCACCTCCCATTGCACCATATCCTTCATGCAAATAGCCGTTGCGATATTGTTCTGTGCCGTCCGATTGCGTTGTTGGAATCAACGGTCGGATTTGGGGGTGCAACTTTGTGGGGCCTACTGTACTTTCTCACCTTGCGAAACCTTGTTAAAGGTGTTTTCGGTGTTTTATTTTCAGTCATACTTCCTTTTTCCCATTCTGGGAATTTTTTTGTAAGGTTAACTTTGCTCTCGCTGAGGGAAGGTCATTCAAAATTAGAATGAATGGTTTTCCTGGGTCTTTAAAGCATAATTGCTTTATGTAAATGTTGTAACTTTATTTTTTGGATAATGAAATAGAAGGGAAGTGTCTTGCTTCAGCAAAAAAAAAACAAT
>APFE031180766.1:0-20705 GCA_000404065.3 Pinus taeda | reverse complement strand
TTGGGGTGGTGGCTAATAAGTCTAGAGGCAGAGTTTGCAACCTCTGTTCTCTAAGCCTATTAAACACTTCCAACCCTTCATCTTGATACTTGATCCTGGCCAATGTTTTTACTTGAAATAATGATTCTGCTGAGGAAAATAGGTCATCAAAGTCATCATTTTCATGATCAAACTTTGCAAGTTTGGCTTGTTCAAGAACATTATAGGCAAATTTTCTTGGATCTTATTTTCTGTTGGGAATTGTTGCAAGATTGAGCATTTTTATTTTTCTGTTTCCTTTTCTGCATGTTTGTAATCATGGAGAGTGAAAACATTGCATCTTAAAGGAAATGTAGGCCATACCTATTTCTTGGAATTTCTAAGGGTTTTGGATGTCCCTTCTATTGTTATCTGGTAGGCCAATGCTCGAGCTAATAACTTATCGGGCACAAACATGAGAAGGACATGGGGTTTGGTAAGGCTACCAAAAAGCCTTATATAAGTGAATTTGTCTTCTCCGAACCAAATAGCTACTACAGTCAAGTCGATCCCTGCTTCTTTGGAAATCCTAGGGGCAGGCTTATCAAAAATAGCATAGTAGATAGGCAACATAAAACCATTGCAAATTTTGTACAAATGATATTTGTTGTGAGCCTTCCATAACATTTGATGATAAATATGGATTGGTTTAGGATCTTGAAGAGTCCATCTCCATCTGAGTACCGAATATTCAGAGTTAAAACAAAGAGTATCCATAATATAAGCACTGTAATAAAAGGGGGAATGGTCTTGGTAGTTTTACGTGAATTTGATCTAAATTCGAGAATTGTTGTGGCTAATTTGTCAGACAAATGTTTGCCCAATCCGTCACATAACTATTGACTGCTGCCTCCATTAGAGGGACCATTTCAATGGTGAACTTAGCAGAGTCATGTATTCCCCACTTTCTACACATCATGGCCTCGGCATCACAGTAAGGAGACGCCAATGAGTCCACATAGTACTTACTTGATGATTCGTGTTTGTGTTTCTCGGGATTATGTCTCCACTGCTTAATCGGGGCCGATTCTGACTCATTTTCATTTGCAAGTTTTTCAAGCAAGGCTTTGTTGTAGCGCTTTCAGGCTCAGGCAAGTGATACATTTTCCTTAGATCATCAGGCTGGAACGAGCCAAATATCCTCCCGTCAACTGTCCAAAATGTTCTGTTCGAAACTGGAATTTCTTCTACCATCCATCTCACTACGTTAGTATATGGGAGGATTTTTTCTCATGCAGCTATTCTATGTAAATATGAACAAGCTAAATCTTTGAGGGATGCTTTTGATTTGTTACTTGAGTCAGCTGTGGCTTCTTCTGATATTTCCTCAGGCTCCTCTGCTTTTATTAGATTGTAGATGCTCTCTCATCTAGTATTTCCAAGACCGAGGCACGTAGTGTCTGAGATTAACCCCTTCTTGCTTGGTCCAGGATCCTTGGCTGGTTGCACTGCTGCTGTAGGAGCCGCTGCTACAGATTTCTTTCCCATTTGTTTCAAATTTTTGATTTCAGCGGAGTTTTGCACAGGCGATTGGAAAAACCGTGATACAGAGAAATGCTACTATAGATCAATGATAACAGAAAAGAGTTACGTCGATCAGCAGGTGATAATGGATTATAGTAAGATTGCCGCGAATAAAATCTAAAGAAAAGATCTACCCTTAACTACTTCATTGATTAGCCATTTAACCTATCAATCATGGTAAAGGAGGTTTTAAATGTCCATCATGTCATTTATATGCTGAATGATTCATTCAAGCGTGGCTTAGATCTCTCTGATGGATAATCAGTGATAATTCGCAAATCGGCGATCGGTAACGTGAAAGGAAAGGCTTTAATTTTTGTTTTAAACATCTTCGATCACCGAAAGATGATACAATGCATGCAAACCTTTTAAACATGTTCTCGAGATATGCGCCTCATTAATGCATCGCAATCGGGGAATGGATTCAGGTTTTATTACTGTGTCAATGTGATTTTTCCGATCTCCGATTGCGATATGATTTATCGCATCGGAGGATTCGAGTCTGCCTTCCATCATGTGTTTACTTGTTATAACCGATTGCCGATGGCGATACGCTTTATCGCATCGGAGAAATTGAGAGGCTCTATTACGTTGTTGCTTTGGCACTTACCTTTTCCGATATCTGATTGCGATATGCTTTTCGGATCGGAGAGAATAAATGTATCCTTGGGCATGCTTCCTTTGTTATTGCGATATGCGATCTTGCGATCGCTTTATCACAATAACGAAGAATTTTATAATATTTTAAAGCCACATTTTATTTCTATTCAAAAGGCTTTTTTTATGATGGGTTAATACCAATTTATTTACACATCTAAGTTTATTTTAAAAGGGACCCATTTCATATTATGATTTTGTATAAAATGTTTATGAAATGGGGGGTTGTTGTACATCACAACAACTGGCGATTCAATGGGAGAAACAGTTATCTCTGAGAAATTAATTAAAATACTTAAACTTTCTTAATTTGGAAATATTACATGATAGAGAAAATCTAATATAACTAGGTAATCATAAATTCTGAATATAATGATAACTATTTTTGCTATTTCCTTCTGTTCTTAAAATTAAATACATTCTAAGTTTTAAATAAGCCTTAATTGGTTGATAATGATAAAACAAAAGACTTTTCCAAATTAGCTTTTATAATGACTCCTTTGTCATAAATAGAGCCTCTGCTACCAACAAACGTTTATAGTCTCGACAGGGTTACCTTTTTAACCATTTGACCATTCATTATTCCATCCATTTCAGAGTATAATTAAAAAGAATGAATCCAAAAAATATGTTTACATATTTTTTGTATTACTTTTTCCTTATTTCCTTATTTTGTAAGATAAAAAGCCATTGTCCTGGTTTGGTGGCCAGCTGTTGACAATGCCATTCACTGGTTGTAATTTAACTGAACACGCTGGCTCGTGATGAGACCCCTTGTCTTATAATTATAAGCCATTACCCTGTTTTGGTATGCAGTGTTGGTAATGTCAGTTGAACTATTCCCCTATGATCATGGTAAGCAGGCTTATAATAAAGACACTCTTATCTTTTATATTAAATATATTTTAGAATTACACTCTGAGTAATTATAAACTTTGATGGATGGGATGAACAATTTTCTCCTTAAGAGAATATGGATGACAAGGTGAGAGTTGAAGATGCTAAGATTGAATCAGTATAATAAATACCTCTTATCTTTTATATTAAATATATTTTAGAATTACACTCTGAGTAATTATAAACTTTGATGGATGGGATGAACAATTTTCTCCTTAAGAGAATATGGATGACAGGGTGAGAGTTGAAGATGCTAAGATTGAATCAGTTTTTGTTTTGTATTGATAACCATTTTCAGGCTTTTAAAACTTGAAAATGATTTATAGTGTTTATAAGTTTTGAGAAGTTTTCACAAAAATAAAATGGAGTTTTCATAATCTAATTATATCTAATTTCCTAGAATTTTCTTTTTCCTGTAAGGCTTTCATTTCTTAAAAGTAAATATCAAAACTATTTTCTTTTGAGTAACTTTTTTCAATATAGCAAAGACCAACGGGAGGCTTTTCACAACTTTCTTTTCCTAGGATTTTAAACAAAATAAGTTATTCACACAAATTCTACTAAAAATTGAATATTTACAAAGGGAGAAGGGGTTATCTCCTCAATTGAAGAATTTTTTCAAGATAAGGCCATTGACATGAAGATAATCTCTCTTTCCTGATAGATCTTGCAATATGAATAATGTAGAAGGGCCTATCTTCTCACTGATTTGGAATGGTCCAAGCCACATTTTTTGGAACTTAGTATGTTTTCCTTTATCCTCATGGGCTTTGTCCCACTTTAAAACTAGATCACCAACTTGTAAATATTTTGAGTCGGTTGAAGTTGCATCGAAAGATGACTTAATAATTTGTTGATGTTTTGCATGTATAATTTGGACTTTCTCCCTTTCTTTTTCTAATTTCAGGATCTGATCATGTCTTAGTTGAATAGAAGATGAGGGACTTTCTTCAATAAACTGCACTAAAGCTAGTGATGGAAGTACTAATTTTGCTAGTATAAAAGCTTCCTTTCCATACACTAGATTAAATGGAGAAGTGCCTATGGAGGCTTTCTGTGTTATTCGATCAGCCCACAGTGAAAATATCAAATATTTATGCCATTTTTTATGATTCTGCTCAATAGTTCTCTTAATGATTTTGATAATATTTTTATTGGTGGATTGTGCTAAACCATTACCTTCAGGGTAATAGTTCGCAAAATACTTCAATTTAAATCCCCTTTTGATAGCAAACTCAAATATAGAATTTCTAGAGAAATAAGATGCATTATAAAAAATAAGAGTGTTTGTGACACCAAACCTAGTAATAATGAATTGATCTATGAATTCGATGATTGCCTCAGAGTTTGTTGTCTTCAAAGGAATTGCTTCAACCCACTTAGTAAAGTAATCGGTAGTTGTAAGGATATACCTGTGCTGTTTGGATGATTGTGGAGTGATTTATCCAATGATGTCTAATCCCCATTTTTCAAAAGGTTGCTCAATGTTGACTGGTTGTAAAGGGAAAGCGCGCTTCCTTTGTCTTGCACTAGTGGTTTGGCAACTTTGGCATTTCCTTAATATTCATGAGTATCTCTGAACAAGGTGGGCTAGTAATATCCAGCATGAATGATTTTGTGAGCTATTGTATCAGCTCCAAAATGTCCCCCTGCTGGTCCATCATGTAGCTCCTGCAAGACCTTTTGCGCTTCAGGTTTTTCTAAGCATCTTAACAAAATTGAATCATAATTTCGTCTAAATAATACATCATCTACAATTATGAAGTTTTTTGCTTTCAATCTTATGGTACATTTGTTTTTATAGGAAATATTAGAAGGAGCATATGCATTTTTCAAATAGAAAATCAGATCTGCGTATTGGGATTCAGGATCAGTGATACTTATCTGATTGATTTCTTCAGTATTTTTTGTACCTTCAGGTTCCTGAATATTGGATGCTCCTGCTAACAACCTGCAAAAACCTTGGCCTTTGACAATCTTTGCTGGTTTAATTTCCAAGTCATATTCTTGTAATGATGTGACCCAATTTTCTCTCTTTTCTCCTAATTCCCTTTGAACTAGTAATTGTCTTACTGCCGAAAAAGGGACTATAACTTTTGTGTGGGATTTTAGGAGAAAGGGTCTGTAGTGTTTAATGGCTTTGTACACAGCAAAGGCTTGTTTTTCAACTTCTGAGTAATTAAGTTCAGAACCTTGAAGGTTTGAGCTATAAAATGAGATTGGTGCTTCCAAGTTTTGATCGTTAATTTGTGTCAGCACTGCTGCATAAGATGAATTAGATGCAAGGGTGTATAACATGAAATGATTTGAAAAATTAGGAGTGCTTAAAGTAGGGGCACTTATGATTGATTGTTTGATGGAATCAAATGCCTCTTTTTCAGCGGGCCCCCATTTAAACACTGAATTTTTCTTGATCATGGTTTGTAATGGCAAAACAATCTGAGAGAAATCTGGAACAAATCTTTTTACAAAGTTAATTTGACTTAAAAATGATTGCATAGATTTTTTATTAAGAGGGAATGGAATATCATAAATCTCTTTGATTCTATCTGGGTCGATATAAATACCATCCTTTGAAACAATGAAGCCCAAGAGCTTACCTTGAAACAATGAAGCCCAAGAGCTTACCTTGGTTCTAAAGGTTGTCTTAAGTCTGTCATCAGGATGGACCAAGATTTGATTATACCCTAAAAAACCATCTAATAAGGACATTAATTCAGAACCAGCTACTGAATGGAGTGTCTGCTCCATGGTAAGTAAAGGGAAGTTATCCTTTTGGCTTGCTTTGTTAAGATTTCTGAAAGCGATACAAATTTTGATGTCGCCATTTTCCTTCCTCACTGGCACCATATTGGACACCTAGTTTGAATGTCTAACAGGAAAGATTATCTTAGCTTTCAAGAGTTTGTTTAATTCAACGTTTATTTGACTCTCTAAGTCAGGATGAATCTTCCTTAACTTTTGTTGTATTGGTTTTTGTTTAGAAAGCATTGGAATAGTATGATGAATGATGGATGTATTGTATGTTTTCAAGTCATCATATTTCCAAGCGAAGACATTTTTATACTTATGTAATAATTTAATGAATGCAATTCTTTCTTCTGGCGAGAGTCCTAATCCCAAATTGATGTTTTGTGGATTATGCTCAGTACCAAGGTTTATCAATTCAAATCTCAAAGTAGAACTTTGGATTTTTTAATTAGTAACCTGTTTAAACCTGTCTTTGATGTCATAAAGATCTTCAAGCTTGACCATTGGTTTAGGTATTGAGTTTTCTTCAAGCTTTTCCTTCATTTGAAGGTCATGGTCGCTTTCATCGATAATTTGATCATTGTAGGACTTGTCAGAAGTTAAGAAATTTAAAATGTCTCCATCGTGATTGAACACTCGCCAATTAGTGACATTATCAGGAATTGATGGTCTAAAAATTAACTCTACTGAGAATCTGTCTGGGCTGTAATATTCAGATGGAAGGAGCTTGGAGGCAACATTAACTAGTAAATCTACTGCTGCATTTTGGGACCTAGGGATGGGAGAAATATTGAATGCTAAAAATTGGGATATAAGGTCCTGTACCAAAGACTGATAGTGTTTAAGGTGACTAGAAAGGCAATGAATTGTATTCCTGACTTGTTTTATAACAATTTCTGAATCACTGAACACTTTCAAATATTGAATTTTAAGACCAATTGCTTTGTAGAGTCCTTGAATTGGGGCTTCATATTCAGTTGTATTGTTTGTGCATTCAAACTCCAATCTGCATGATAACATGGTCTTTTCTCCCTCAGGACTAACTAAAATACATGCTGCTCCCGCACCTTCACTAGATTTAGACCCATCAAAATATAATGACCAAAACAAAAATTTATCTACAGTTTTATTCACAATTTCCTCAGCGATTTTAACACATCTTGATGTATCTGTTTGTGAAATTTTTTCGATTTGAGATGTCAAATTATTAACTGAGAAAGGTGATGGTTGAGTGGTAAAGTTGCTAAAGAATGATTCAGATGAGTAATTCCCCAAAATATTGTTATTGAATGCTATTGGTTGATTTTCTTATTCGAATTCAGTAACAGTATGGGTCGTGTGTTTCTCCTGATCAATCTTGATCTGATTTCGCTTTCCTTTATAAGGCAGCCACATATGAGACCAATCGGTTGAAATATAACCATGAAGTTTCTCAGACCAGTCTCTACTCAAAATCAGGCCATAGAATTCAAGTATATCAGAAATTAAAATATCGATTCTCTGAACCACTCTTGGATCAGCTGATAACCTAATCATGACTAAGTTGATTTCTCCTAAAAATTGGACCTTAGTTCTATCCAACTGGACAATTTGAATTACAGACTTTTGGGGTTCGATGTTCAGTTTGGAACAAACTGAAGCTGGCATTATATTAGAGGAAGCCCCTGAGTCAATGAAGCAGTTGTGTAGATTTCTATTATAGATCTCGTAGGTTAAGAGAAAAGGAGGAGTATGGGAATTGGATCTATCCATGATTAAAACAACATCAATAGCTTCTACTCTACCAGGAGGTGGTTTACCTACTTCATTAGCAGCTTTGGATAACACAGCATTTGGAAGAGGAGCAGAAGGTACAACATCTAACTCCTTAAGCAACAATTTTTGTTGATGTTTGAGTTTACTAAGCTCAAACATAGTGATATTTACCTTTTTTTCTTCATGTATTCAATAATGTTGTAGTCCATAGAATTTGTAACTACTAGTGTTTTAGATGATGGAGGTGGATTTGAAGCTGATGGCTGATTTTGGGAAGGTATCGTTGTAGATTTCTTTGTGGGAACCTTTTATTTGGTAGTAGTAGTACCTGTATTCCTTTTCTTCTGAGTTATTTGAATAGGTTCAGGAGTACCCTTACTCCTGGTAGTTGCAGGGAAAGCTTCCTGTTCATTTTCTGTATCGGAATTAGACAAAATAAAGTCCCACATCCCATGACATTCTACAGTCTCTTATTCTTCAGGTTCTTCAGATGATAAAATTGTTTCTTCCTCTTCTTCGTCTTTAGGATCTGAGTCTGCATTGGATATAGCATTTGGTGGTTTTGATTCAGGTTTTTTAAAATTTCTAAACGGCCTTTTTGTTAAGTCTCGGGTACTTGTTTTTTGATTTCTACCATTTTGTTTGACATAGTCTTGAGAACTTTTTGGAGACCCTCCATATCATATGGGTCTTTAGGCATTTTCTTCTTTGAATCATCTTTGAAAGAAACTTTTTTGGATTTTCTGTCTTCAAGAGCAGCCTTCTTTTCTAAAGCAATGATGCGTTTCTCTACAGCAAGTGCCTCTTTCATGTTTTCCGCTAGAGTTGGTTTTGCAGCTCTATCTACAAAAATAGCTATATTTGAAGGTAAAGTTGTTATGTATCATTCACTTCTGATTTGCTCGCTAGGTTTACAGGTAGTTGGAATCTTATTCAAGAGTTTATTAAACTGTGAATTGAACTCCTTTATAGGTTCTTTAGATTCTATCCTAAGATTCGAGAGATCATTGATTAATGTTGCTAGAGATCTGTCATCACCATATTTAGTCAAGAACTGTTCTTGAAAAATGTTCCAACTTATAATGGATCCTAAGGGCAAGGAAAAATACTAAGACCCAGCTGATCCTTGTAAGGTATAAGGGAAAATCCTAACAACAACTTCTTCCTCTGTCACTCCTTTTAAGTTAACTTCCAACATGAAGTTGTTAATATGCTCATCAGCTTGTATTCCTGCATCTGGATTAAATTTCGGCAACCATTTTTCAGGGTGTGATGGCAGTGGATGTAATGGTGCAGGCATCGTGACTGCACCAGGATTATTCCATGGATTCTGAACCATTGTAGAACTAATACTAGATGATATCGCTGATGAAGTTCCAGATGGTTGGGAAGGAGAAGATACGGAAGTTTGAGGTGGTTGAGATGTTGAACTTCCTGATCCCTGTTGAACAACAATGTGTAATGAAGGAGTGGATGGCTGACTTCGCATTGGAGAAGATGAAAAGGATGATGATGAGATAGTCTCACTATTAGATCCTTCAGTTGTTTTTCTTGCCCTTTTCCTTTTAGGTAAAGGCAACTCAGTAGGTTCAATACCCAACTTCCCACTCTGAAGTCTGGTGAGTTGGTGAGGTGGAATGAATTGCGAAGTCTCACTGCCTTGAGATATCTCAGATTTGTGTGGGGATATTGAAAAGCCTTGAAGTTTATGGATAAGAGACTGAACATTAGGAGACTCTGGAGTTAATCGTTCTAGGATATGTTGGGGTTGAGTAATGGTAGTTGTCCTCTCTTCTTCTCGCTTGAAGACTAGAGTTCCAGCATGCAAAGGAGAGGTCAGAGGTGAGGTGGAGGGAGATTTACTCTCAAAATGGGTTGTAGGTTTAGGTTCGCTTGCCATTCACAGTTCATGCCCTCCTTCTAGCGCCAAAAATGTTGATGCATCAAAAATCGCTGCATCAACATCGGGGAAAACCACCCGGTCTGGACCTTAAAGGCAACTCCTTTTCCGTTTGGTATGATGGCTCCGACTGGATATAATGGGACTAGTTTCCCAATGATTTGTAAATCAGATGGATAAGTGGTTGATTTTCTATTATCTAATGATAATGGATTGATGATTTATTCTACAATGCAAAATTATAAACAACTAATCTATCCAGGGATATTACCGCTTTAGTGCAACTTTTGATGATCTTTATCTACAGATAGGCATATAGATGACTCCATTGATAAACAAAGACATTCATTTATATGATAATTACTTTGTTCAAGTAGTTGGACAAAGTAATCATTTAAAACATTATTACACTATTCTTCATATATCATTGACATAAATATGATTGAAAGAATAACATTCCTTAAACATTCAGTGGTGATAAGTATAAGGACTGCTGTTAAAACACATATACATATCCAATGATAGCAAGATTGAATAAATGCAGATTCATAAAAAATCATGGAGCAAAGACATAGATAATAGTACCATATGTAATTTGGATCCCTCCCGATATCAATCGCATTCAGATTCCGTCTTCTAACTTAGAAATACTCTCACAAAAAGCAGTAGTGCATATCTCATCAAAGTATTCTTCATTAAAATTCAGAATATAGGCCTAGTCTTCATAAAAAAATATATCAGAAGCACAATAGTGTGACTTTCTGATCCAAGTTTTATACAAAAATTAAGGACCTCTTCTAAAGACATGAAGGGGTCTATAAATACTATCTAAGCTAACTGATTATGAAAAAAATGCTATTAGGTGGTAAAACCAAATCATGAAAATGTCCTTGAAATAGGCCTGCTTGTAGTCAGTAGAATGATTCAGTGTTTCAGCTAATCATTCTTTGGTTTGAGCTGGCAGATAGAAAGCATTGGTTGCAATTTTGGAGGGTGACTCAGATGTGAATGTAGTTGGGATGAATACCTAGCATCATGAATTTCAGGAATCATGTAACCGATTGCATCGTTTAAGCATTTTAGTGCTACCCTTTGACTATGTGGTTTAACTAGGAAGAACCAAAAGGTGTCCCAAGTTAAACTCTGGATGCCTGCTATTAATCTCTCCTTCTGTTCTCAATCCTGTTTGCATGATTGTTCCAATGCTTTGGCTGATGGTAGTTTACCTAGAGTGCATTGTGAAATTAGATTAGACAGATAAAGAGTATCATTAATTAACTCAATCAAATTAACGGTTGCCGATCTACATCTTGAAGTTTCCCTTTCTGCTTTCATCAATTTTGATTGCCATTCTAAGAAAAGAATTTCCTTGTGTGATTTTAGAATTTTAGGCAGATTTGCAGCTTGCCCTTCACTGGTTTCTTGCCAGGAGAGAAAGTTTGTTAATGTTTCATTGTCTTGTTTCAAACTCTGTCTTGCGTCAACTTATTTGTCAATCATTGATGAAGAAATCTCATAGAGGGGCTCGGCAAGGGCAATATTATGACATAGTAAATTTAACTGTTTAATTAATTCTTTATTGATCTGGAGAGCTTCAGATTTAAATTCTGCTGGTTGAGGAAAACTTTTGAACTTTTCTACCTGTTGTGATAGTTGAGCAATTTGCTCATCTTTTGTTTTTCTCATTTGTTCATTCGTTGTCTTTAGCTTGGCCAATGCTAAGGATAACTCCTTTTGTTTCTGTACTGCACTTTGGTCTATCCTCTGATTCTCCTTGAGCAATTGCTCGTTTAGTTGGTTGTTTACTTGCTGCTGTGCTACTAACTACTGTTCTAATTGCCTATTCTCTGTTGTCTTTCGGATACCTGTGCCTCCAATGAAACAATTGTCTGGTCTTTTTCCTTGAGTAAATTGATCACTTCTGATGCTTTATCCATAGTGGCTGCCAAGTAAGCCCCAACATATTGAGAGAGTTTTGTGAGGTCTTCGGAAGGATTGAGTTCTTCTTTCCATACCACATTAGCCATCTCTGTTTGTGCAGGTAAAAGGGAAGATTGATCAATCCTTCTCTTTTTCCTTTTTCTTTTTACTACAATCCTATGCTTAGGGCTGTAGAAGACATCTCAAGGTGGTATTTCTTCTATATGCAAAACGATTTCATTTGATGGATCCTTAGGAATTATCTCCACATCTTGAATTATGGGTAGGCTGTTGGTTCCTTCAGTTGGAACCATATTTGTTGTTGTATTGTGACCAATTGTCACTTCGGGCGTGCTAAAACCTTGTGAATTCTCAAGATTGCTTATAATGGAATCGAACTATTGCCATTCTGTAAGGAGCTTGGGATCAATCCAAGTATCTGTATCTATGTGTTCAATGAATTTTCCCTGTTCTTTCCCTTGTTCTTTCTCCTGTTCTGGTGCTTTACCTTTCTCAGGAATTTTTTCCATAGCAGGAGATTTGTCAACAGTTTGTTGTTCAGGCTCGCTTGACTGGATTGCTGGGGTGGTGGCTAATAAGTCTAGAGGTAGAGTTTGCAACCTCTATTCTCTAAGCCTATTAAACACTTCTAGCCCTTCATCTTGATACTTGATCCTGGCCAATGTTTTTACCTGAAATAATGATTCTGCTGAAGAAAATAGGTCATCAAAGTCGTCATTTTCATGATCAAACTTTGCAAGTTTGTCTTGTTCAAGAACATTATAGGCAACTTTTCTTGGATCATATTTTCTATTGGGAATTGTTGCAAGATTGAGCATTTTTATTTTTTCTGTCTCCTTTTCTGCATGTTTGTAATCATGGAGAGTGAAAACACCACATCTTAAAGGAAATGTAGGCCACACCTGTTTCTTGGAATTTCTAAGGGTTTTGGATGTCCCTTCTATTGTTATCTGGTAGGTCAATTCTCGAGCTAAAAACGTATTGGGAACAAATAGGGTAAGGACATGGGGTTTGGTAAGGCTACCAAAAAGCCTTATATAAGTGAAATTGTCTTCTCCAAACCAAATAGCTACTGCAGTGAAGTCGATCCCTGCTTCTTTGGAAATCCTGGGGGTAGGCTTATCAAAAATAGAATAGTAGACAAGCAACATAAAACCATTGCAAATTTTGTACAAATAATCTTTGTAGTGAGCCTTCCATAACATTTGATGATAAATATGGATTGGCTTAGGATCTTGGGGAGTCCATCTCCATCCGAGTACTAGTTATTCAAAGTTAAAACAAAGAGTATCCATAATATAAGCACTGTAATAAAAAGGGAGAATGGTCCTGGTAGTTTTATGTGAATTTGATCTGAATTCGAGAATTGTTGTGGCTAATTTGTCGGACAAAATGTTTGCAGACAAAATGTTTGCCCAATCCATCACATAACTATTGACTGCTGCCTCCATTAGAGGGACCATTTCAATGGTGAACTTAGCAGAGTCATGTATTCCCCACATTCTACACATCATGGCCCCGACATAACAGTAAGGAGAAGACAATGAGTCCACAGAGTACTTACCTGATGATTCGTGTTTGTGCTTCTCGGGATTATGTCTCCACTACTTAATCGGGGCCGATTCTGACTCGTTTTCATTTGCAAATTTTTCAAGGAAGGCTTTGTTGTAGCACTTTTCAGGCTCAGGCAAGTGATACATTTTCCTTAGATCATCAGGTTGGAATGAGCCAAATATCCTCCCATCAACTGTGCAGAATGTTCTATTTGAAACTGGAATTTCTCCTACCACCCATCTCACTACGTCAGTAGATGTGAGGATTTTTTCTCGTGCTGCTATTCTGTGCAAATATGAACAAGCTAAATCTTTGATGGATGCTTCTGATTTGTTACTTGAGTCAGTTGTGGCTTCTTCTGATATTTCCTTTGTGCTTATATTAGATTGCAGATGCTCTCCCAGCTAGTATTTCCAAGACTGAGACACGTAGTGTCTGAGATTAACCCCTTCTTTCTTGGTCCGTGATCCTTGGTTGGCTGCACTGCTGCTATAGGAGCCGCTGCTACAGATTTCTTTGATTTATTTCCCATTTGTTTCAAATTTATAATGTCAGCGGAGTTCTGCATATGCGATTGGAAAAACCATGATTCAGAGAAATGCTAGTATAGATCAATATGATAAAGGAAAAGAGTAACGTCGATTAGCAGGTGATAATGGATTATAGTAAGATTGCTGCAGATAAAATCTAAAGAAAAGATCTACCCTTAACTACTTCATTGATTAGCTGTTTAACCTGTCAATCATGGTAAAGGAGGTTTTAAATGTCCATAATGTCATTTATATGCCGAATGATTCATTCAAGCGTGGCTTAGATTTCTCTGATGGATAATCAGTGATAATTCACAAATCGGCGATCGGTAACGTGAAGGGAAAGGCTTTAATGTTTGTTTTAAACATCTCCGATCACCAAAAGATGATACAATGCATGCAAACCTTTTAAACATGTTCTCAAGATATGCGCCTCATTAATGCATCGCAATCGGGGAATGGATTCGGGTTTTATTACTGTGTCAATGCGATTTCGATGATCTCCGATTGCGATATAATTTATTGCATTGGAGGATTCGAGTTTTCCTTCCATCATGTGTTGACTTGTTATAGCCGATTGCCGATGGCAATACGCTTTATCGCATCGGAGAAATTGAGAGTCTCTATTACATTGTTGCTTTGGCACTTACCTTTTTCGATATCCAATTGCGATATGCTTTTCGGATTGGAGAGAATGAATGTATCCTTGGGCATACTTCCTTTGTTATTGCAATATGCGATCTTGCAATCGCTTTATTGCAATAACGAAGAATTTTATAATATTTTAAAGCCACATTTAATTTCTATTTAAAAGGATTTTTTTATGATGGGTTAATACCAATTTATTTACACATCTAAGTTTATTTTAGAGGGGACCCATTTCATATTATGATTTTGTATAAATTTTTTATGAAATGGGGGGTTGTCGTACAGCACAACACCTGAATAGTTGACTAGATCACTATGTTACCATTAGTTGATGAACTGAGATAACATATACCATGTGATCCTGCATTGACTGGAATAACAAGTACACCAAAGAGATGAACTAGTTCAAATTTTCATTGAGAAGGATGTATTTTAAGTATCTCTGATTGATGAAGAGGCTTCAGAGGGAAGATAATATCCTTGCATGAATTGTTGATGTTTATAATTAAGAAGCACATGCTATGAAGCTACCTTCAATACTTGAAGAAGATGAGTAGGACTCATGTTTATAAATTGAGGAATTTTTTATCTCATCAATTTCAGAGGGAGTTGTTTGTTGAACCCTCCCAATAATTATAGCAAAGGACTTCCCTATGAAAGTGAATTGTCAAAATCATGACATGCTGGTTGGTAGTTCTTTAGGTCAATGGATCCCATGATGAGCAAGCTACCAAGTGGATCCTTTATATTAAAACATGCACCTTAAACTAGAGAAACTAGAGAGAGTCTGATCATATGAAAGAAAATTGTGCAGAACAAGGATTGGGGCACCTTCATGAATTAGAAAAGATTAGGCTTGTGGTCTCCCTAAGTGAGATGGAGTAAGGTTAGTTAAATATTTTCCTTAACATGATTTTAATTTGGTATCTTGGATGTACAAGAATCATAGGGTTAACAAAATCACTACTGCTAGAATGGATAGTTGTAAGACAGTGTAATTTGAAGAATCTCTTTAGTAAGTTGCGTGCCATCATACATCTATATGTTGTTGAGAGGAGAATTGAGGATCTCATGGATGGATGATCATGTTTTTTACAACCTCACAAATCCTTAGGGAAGATAATGTTCTTATCCTTTAGAGAGCAGTATTCCCTATATGGAGGGGTATTGTTTGGGTTGAACATTGATCTATGGGATCTCTTGGGGACCTAGGGTACTTCTTGGAGCTATATGAGCACAAGGTGAGTGGTTCATGTTCCCTTGTGAACCCATCATGTTAACATAGGGTGAATGGTTCACCTTCCCCTATGGAGCACATAAATAGTATGAGAACATAGGGTGAGTGATTCACCTTCGCTTATGGAGTACACTATATAAAAATAGGGTCAGTGGTTCACCTTCCCATGTGGAAATCCCAACATACATCCTACCCTTTTAGTTTGGGACTATTTGGAAGTACCTCTCATTTGGCCAATGAGTTGGGAAAATTGGGAAGGGTTAATTAATACTACCGAAAGATGTGTCAATTACTAATGTATTCCCTATGACTAGGATGCATGATGTTCAACAACTTGATCATTAAGGATCAAGCCTAGTAGGGGTTCTATCCCTGGGCATGAGTACTTGCCTCTTTCATTTTGGAAATAGTGGCAAGTTCTTGTGAACCACCTTTTTTCAATCCTTTCTTATTGGACTATGATAAAAATTTTTGGAAGAGACGAGACAAGTTGCAATGATGACACAAGATGGACATGATTTCATAGTAATGGATGAATGTTGATAGGTGGAATTCTCCTTCCTAGTTGAGAGGGAGTGTTAAAGATTGCAACTAGTGGTTAATTCCCCTTCATAGAATCATGTTATGAATCATATATATATATGAATAATTAACTAATAAGTAGTGTTGAAGTTTCATGTCTCCAAGGACATGACCATTCGTGAATGGGTACCTACCTAGATATAGAATTGGTACCCCAAGTTGTAATGAAATCATCTTATATATTCTTGTACATATTGTTGATGTTATATCTATAATTATTGTCAATGATGATAAGATATTGAATTAATTGAAGTAATCATACAACAGATCATAAAAATTTACATGAATCCAAACAAGCATATGGATCATTTCCTAACTATTTGTGACATGAAATGGATTTTAGATGAAGACATTACGGTTAGGGTATTTCTTCAAACTCTAATAGGAATCACCTATGAAGTTAGAATCTTTCATTTCCTAGTACTTCAAGTAGCTCTTTCGATGACATAGAAGAAGCCTTTATAGGAAGTTATACCAATCTAATTACATATCATGCCATACTTACCTAGTTTACCCTTGTCCATATTGAAAATAATAAGACGATTAGATATTTTAATATTTGGTTTTTCAAAGCCTTGCAACAAATACCTCAAGATACTCATCCTAATGACCCATTCATATTCGGGTGTTACAAAAATGCAATGCAAACAAATGTTAAGTATGATATAAAATTTGCACATATTAATACATTATAAGAAGCCATGAGGAGAGTGTAAAAAATGGAGGAAGATATGTTAGAAATCAATTCCAATCTACATCTTGGGTAACTACAAACATAAATATCCTCCTTCAAAGTATAAGAAACAAAGAATCTAAAAATTTGATGAAGTAATGAGGATGCAATAGTTGGAAGAGGAAGTTTCCATGGAATACTTCCTAATGTGAAAATTGTTCATGCATTGTAAGAAGCATCTCATTTGAAAATTGATTTAGAAAATAATAATATTAAAGAAACGAGATGAGTAGAGGTCTTGACATGAACAAAATAGTGGAGGACCAACATATGGTTTTAGAGAATGGCTTGATCAAGGTCATAAGATTGAAAATGCACCTCCAAGTGGGCATAGGCCTCCAAGATTTGAAAATGTAAGTTCTATATTCCTAGAAGATGAAGAAATGAAAGAAGAAGAAGACATATACTTGCCCCAAATTCTTACAAAAGAAAATTTGAGCACCTTAGAGTCTACAAAAATAGGAGATGAGCAAGTATTTTCATTAGAATAAGAGTCTATACTGGAGAATCAAGAGTTTAAGGAACAAGAAAACATTATACAAGAAATCACTCAGTTGAATAAAGAAAAATAAAGGGTCCATCTCAACACACAATATAGGGAATCAAGTAGAAATATTAGCACAAAGAAATGTGCATTATGAGAAATATGGACTAGCCTAAAGCAAGCATAATAATCCAGCACATCTAATTCAAATGTCTTATGATATTATGGATGACTTACAGACTATCGAAATCACTTTACCATTTTCAAAGGTGATAAATATTCCTCAACAAAGAGAGAATCTTCTCAAAGTTCTTAAAAATGAAGATACATCAATATGACAGTAAATACCACTAATATATCTCATAAGTAGAATATACTTTCTCCTCTTGTCAAGACTTGAGGTAAATTTCCCTCCTTTTTCCATATCACTAGAGGCTCCAAAATTTATGCTACACAATTATTTGGTGGATAGTGTTGCAACCAATAATATCATGCCACTCTACATCATGAAAGCAATAGGTTTAAGATGCACTAAGTACTATGAGATTGTAAAAAGTATTTGTGCAATTGATTCAAGAAGGTTATTAGATTATGGTGAGATCAAATATTTCTTTTCTTTTATAAGTTTGACACCAAATATCACAACTGTTTTTTCTATAATAGTGGTGGAGTTACCTATTGCATATGGACTCATCTTAAGAAGAGAACAAAGTTTTCCACTAGCAGGATAAATGATGAATGATATAAGTTGCATGATTCTTCCAAATAAAGATGGCCATATGGTAAGGGAAATGGAACTAAGGAATCCTATATTTTTCGACAAAATGAGGTTAATGGAGTAATCAACTATATTGATAATGGCCATGGAAATTATTCCATATTGAACAATGTAGATATCATAGATAATAGTAGTGTAAATGTATTGCAAATTTGATGGAAAATGCTCTTCGATGGTGCTTCTTTAAGAACAGGATCAAGAGTTAGTATAATATTTGAAATCCTAGATGGAGAATGTTTTCCATATTCTTTTGAATTTGCAGTTTGCCTATAAAAATAAAAAAGGTGAATATGAAGTTTTAGTTTTGTTTTCATTCTATATTTTTCATTCTTTTTCAATATTTTTTTGTTTTCTCTTTTCTTATTATACCCTCTTTTCATTTTTTATTTTATTTGGAAATCATTGGAAAATTGACAAGTATTTATAAAATAAGATTCCTGAGATACAATACTTAGATACCTTGAGATCCTTTAAATTATAGGACCCTAACAATGGCTTCGGTTGGGGATGGCACTCTCCCTGTGAGGTCCCAAGAACATTTGATTAGTAGCCTTGAGTGTTCTATTTCAGAAATATCCACCTCTAATTCCTTTTGTTGTAGTACTTATGGTAACATATCAATGGAAGCTTAGGGCCTTCTCTACAGGCTTCAACTTCTGTTAATAGGTCACCCAATCAAAATAATAAAGACAATGATATTTACAACGATTAATGCTAGAAAAATCTCTATTTCTCTGATAAATAGTGTTTCAACATTCTCCCATTTGCAGGTCCACCAGGCATCTCTGTTCCATCTAGATTTTGGAGAAAAAAATGTAGTGTGTCCTCTGAAAGCATAAATGACATAAGGGTCTGTCAATCCTCTGTTTTGGAATCCCACTTTAAAAATCTATCACCTAAATTGAAATCATATTCTTTGGATCTTATATCAAAAACCTTTTTGATGTTCTCCTGGATGACCTGAGTCTTATTATGTACTTCTTCCCTGGACTATTGCAATTGGATTGTCTGATTAGTTCTCCTTTGGATGTCATTTGGCTCAACCTATAATTCCTGTATTATCTTCATGATTGGAACTCCCAAAGAGGATGGAAAAACAACATCCATTCCATAACCAATTGGTATGGTGACATCCTAATTGATTTTTTTGTGGTGAGCCTATCAGCTCAAAGTGCATTTATCAACTTGTTGTGCCACGAATTTTTGTTCTCTGCTAACAACTTCTTAATAATTTTCACTAGACTTTTATTTGAAGATTCAACCAACCCATTACCCCATGGATAATAAGTAGTTGAATGTCCCAAAGTGATATGGTAGTTTTTGTAGAAATCTATCATTTTCTTAGATCTAAAGGTTGTAACATTGTCTGTAATGAGCTTGTTTGGAAAGCCAAATCTAGACAAGATATTAGTTTATAACAATTTGCTGATAACAACATCTGTGGTTATTCTGGAGGGTATGCCCTCAATCCATTTGGTGAAGTAGTCAGTAGCAGTGAGGATCCATTTATGTTCGACAAAGGTTGATGGATGGATATCTCCAATGAAATCCAACCCTGATTGTTGGAAAAGACTTTCAACATATATGAGTTTCAAAGGTAGAGGAAAAAACTTTCTTTTCCCCTCAAATATTTGGCATTTATGGTAAAAGGTTAAATATTTATGAACATCTACAAAAAGTGTAGGCCAGTAAGAACCAACTCTAAGGATCTTATTAGTAGTGGCTTTCTAGTACATATGGCCACCATAGTCACCTTCATGGAATCCTGCATTGTTCTTTCTGCATCATCTTTCAACATATACTTTAGTAGAATACTGCCAACACCTTTCCAATATAAAACATTATCTATGATGAAAAATTTAACTTCTTTCAACTTCAGAAATATAGCCTTTGTCTTAGTCAAACCAGGAGGAGAATTTAAATTAAATAAAACATAAATAAGGTCTACATACTAGAGTGAGGTCATGAAAGCCTCATCTAGTTGTGGAGTCACTTGTTCCTCTTGATCATCTAATGCAGCTACAAATTTGATATCCAAAGCATTAAAGTTAGATTCAGCCATCAATTTTGCTAATCCTTGTCCTTTGATAAGATTTGCTGGCTTGATTTCCATGTCATACTCAATAATGATGGCAATCCATTTGCCTCTTTTACCATCTAGCCCATTTTATATCAAAATATCCTTAACTACAACATTTGGTACATAAGTAATTATGTGAAAATGGAGGATATCTACTCTAAAGTCTTTAATTTCTTTTATCAATGCAAAGGCCTAATTTTCCATTATATTATATTTAAGTGAAACATCCCTTAAAGCCTTTCTAAAGAAAGAAATGGGTTGTTCATATCCATCATCATTTTTATGTAAAAGGACAGCTACAACAATATGTTCAGAAGAAAATGAAAAAATTATAAAATCCTTAGTAAAATCTGGACTGATAAGGACTGGTGCTTTTGTCAATGCTTGCTTAACTTGGTCAAATGATTGCCTAGCTTCAATGTTCCATCTTATTTCCGAATCTCTTTTATCATGTTCATTATGTTTATGAGAAGTTCTGCAAGGTTAGGGATAAATATTCTTAGAAAGTTTATTCTGCCAATAAACAAATGAAGTTCCTTAATGTTTATTGGATGATTGTTCTGTCAAGCGGAATGAGTTATACTTGCGGACAAATCTAACCTTCCTAGGAGTCTAAGACTCTCTAATGACAAACAA
>APFE031180753.1:0-13544 GCA_000404065.3 Pinus taeda | reverse complement strand
TAACGCAAACCACATTTTTAATAACCGTTAACTTCGGTGGTGTTGGTGGAGGCGGACACATGCAATGGCATAATTCTAATGGTTATGGTTTATGTGGCACAATTTATGGTGACTATTGAATACATATGACCATAACCACCAATGGAGCATTCACATGGGAGGGTTGGCCTGCGGGTTAGCCCTCCTAACCCCCAACTTGCATTACATTAAACTTGAAATAGGTGCGGTAAACATAACGGTTAAGTTGTAATGTGGTGATGTAATGGAAATGTGTTGTGGTTGTTTAGTACAGGTCCCATGTTCGACCACCCAGCCTGCCACAAAATTTGTTCCACTGCGCACTAAGCTGACCTTTTGGGAGGGAGACGTGGCAACCTCTAGGCTTGCCACTTGTCCCCTCCTCATTCGTCCCCCATTAACCAAACAAATCATGCCACGTCACCATATATGATAACTAACAAAAATATGACACTTTTCGAGGCCTAATTGGATTGTTGACCAATGTTGACCTTGCACAATCACTTGCCACATCAGCAGTATAGACTATTGACTGTGCAATTTTTTTTAAAATTTCTTCTGTTTGGAAAAGTGGACGGAACGTGACATCTTCCTCATACGAACTCGATTTTCAGTGAAACGAGTTGTGTTCGGATCCTTTTTCCGAGACGGGTGCGGTCATTGAGGTTTTGAGCTAAATATTGAGCAACTAATTAACATTCAAGGGTGGTAGCCAAGGATGGGTGGAGCGAAAAAGACGAGGAAAAATAGCTTAGCACCACCACTAGCAATTGCTCACAAATGAGCTTAACCTAAGCGGTGTACAATTTTGGAGTAGGATCAATGGCATCAAGAGGTAGCATAGCAACAAGGGTGGTGGGCCTTACATTGTTGGGAATCACTGGACATGACTATTTTATTTTGAGGTCTTACACTATAGGCCCATGTTTCATTTTAATATTAAATGCTTCAGATCACCATAGTTGCTTCTCCCAACCTTTAGAGGCCAATATCTCTCCCATCATGCTTATTTTCTTCTTTTCTTTAGATCAATGTGTTGGTTTCCTCCACTAAATTATACCTTCAGGTTACAATGCAAATATGGTAGAGGATTTTTCTTTTCTTTAGCATGGAATCCAAGAGTTCGATATGAGGTTAGATGATATGAACATCGTAGTGAATATAAGGTTTGGTAACTTGGGATGGAGGAAAGCAAGGCCAAATCATGATGAGAATATTGGTATCAGTGTTATGATAGACAAGTTGCTTGTAATGGGGTCGAGAATTATAACAAATTTAATCCCCTTCAAATGGCAGTAACCAAATGGAAGAGAGAAAATTAGAACATGAACATGGATCATCTTGTTCCACTGACATTTGAAATTTCATCTAATGGGTATTTGCAAACCAATCACCATAAAACTAGACCTATTACTGGCTCGCTCATATGGACATCACAACACATGTAGAATAGAAGATTCTTCATTTGCTTAACTTAGAAGTGGTGAGTGTTGAAAATGGTTGTTGTTGATGTCAAAGGTTGTCCAAATAAAAGAGTGAATTATATAGTGAAATAAGATATTATGATACTTTTCCAACGTTATATGGAACTCCCTCTAATTCTATAGGAATGAGGATATATCAAATATTTTTTTAATATGACCCAACTGATTATGTACTCTACCTTTGAAGGTTAATTTTCTCCAAATACCCAGCTCAAATGGGAGCATAAGATATATGGTTAGAAAGTTGTTTCCAAGACCGTTCCAATCATATATAGCATTCTTTATAAATTCTCAAAGTTGATGATAAATGAATTTTTTAATACTCACTATATGTTATGCCAATTGAGCAAGTCATCCCAACTAGTGGACAAGTCAACCCTAACCCAAAATCCAAACACAAATAAAAAGAGTGAAAACGAACTTCTCTAACCACTCGTCTCAATAATTTGGTTCTAGTTTTAGTAGAGCCAGGGAGAAGGTCTGAGGTTCATACCTCATGAACTAAGAAGAAGTGAAGTGCATCTGTGTTGAAGTAGTTCTCTATGGAAGGTTTTTGGAACATATTTGAAGGATTTTTTTCTTTTTGCTTTGGAAAGATCTTTTGTGTGTTTTATTTATCTTTTTCAAGGATGAATACTTTCTTTTAAAAATACGAGTTTAAGGGGATGAGTTATGTGGTTTGAAGGCCGAGTTTCAGAGGACATGCTTTGATGTTTGAAGGCCATGTTTTAGGGATGAGTTATGTCTTTGAATATCTAGCTGAGGCCTGATTTGAAGTCCATGTTCTGGTGTAGTGATGGTTAAGTTCATTTTGGAGCCAACAATTACTATAAGTTGGTGCTTACAAAGGATTGATGTCTTCACAAGAGAATGCAATAAATTAAATATTGTTTCCCCTCTTAACCCCTTGAAGATTAAGGCAAGAAAGTAGTATAGATTCTTATAAATGTTATAATTGACCACAATGCTATCATCTTCTCACTTCTTTCTAACAAATATCAATCTTTTACAATCTCAAAAAAATGTTTCCTTGTATTGAACTTTGGCCTCAACTTTGTTAAAGGTATCTAACCTCTCAACCTCAAGAGTAATTTTCTTCCTACTTGTAGTTTTGACCATGATATGGATTTTATCTCTTAGACACAAAACCAAGTGAAGAGTTGATTCATTTTAGATGTTATAATAACCTAAGCAACAACCATTTTCTACTTGCTTGCTAGGAAGATTAAACATCACCAAGAAAGATGTATACCGTTGTATCAAATATTTTCCCTCATATTATCAATGGTGTACGAGCTCTCCAACTCAAAATAATGGTTTTGCTACTCCAAATCTCAATAAATCTTTGTATCCCACTTGTAAGATGAGGTAGAAAATAAGGCATAAAATGATTTTGTTTATTTGATCAATTAAATCCCATCCACATTGCAAATGATTTTTAACAAATTTTACTGTTGAATCTTGACTTTCACATAGTCAATAATGTTATAACTTTCTACATTTAGAGTTATAGTATTTCGAGTGAATTAATTAATTCCCTAACTATTTCTAGAAAATGTCTTCACAAATATCTACTTGTTACCAACTAAAGATACAAAACAAACCTAACCTAAAAAAAGTATGATATAGTCCTATATATATTATATAGTCTATATATCTATAGATAGACTTATATATATATAGATAGATAGAATAGATAGATAGATAGATAGATAGATATGTTGGTATGACGTAGTCGAACAATATGGCAATGAAACAATTCAGAAAACTAAGAGATACCATTTCCTTCTTTATCCGTAGAACTATAAATAAACTGCATTTTGAATACTAGGTTTAAATGTTGAACATCAACGCCTACAATGACCATTGAGTACCACACTAGTTTGCATGAATATTAAATAGGAACATGCAATGAAGTTAATTCAATCTGATTTTAATTTAAGCATGCATAATGTTCATGGTGAAATGCATACTTTGATAAAATTATTAAGAACATACCTAAGATCAAATTAAAATGTGGGTATGAAAAAAAACATAAGTTTCAAGAAGCCATATCAAAATGGGATGTTGACAATAGTAGCCAGGCAAAAGACGGAAAGCTCGCTTGCTAAAAAATGTTCAAGTCTTCTACAGTGCTACATTTTCTTAGGAAATTAAGCACAAAAAAATGTTTTTCACTGGGCTAACTATAACAATGGAAGAGTAGAAGAAATGTAAATACTAAATAATAATTCATAGAAATATATATGTGACTTGCTATTGACATAAATTGGTTTAAAAGATTCCCATCTAGCAAGCCCCTCATACATTGTTAGATCTCAAACCAACTACATTAGGGTTGAGTTTACACAAATTGGTTTAAAAAATTCACTTCCACCCAAGCCCCTCATATGTGGTTAGATCTCAAATCCAACTACATTAGGATTGATAAACAATATTCAGTTACATTTCTAAAAGCCCTTAATAAGTTTATTTCCTAGAAAAGTAAAATGGACAAAAATCTTACTCCAGTAATAAATAGAAAATTTTTATGCAAAACAAATTAATTATGAGTTTTAATACAAATTTAATTATGAGTTTTGAGATGTTCATGATTTTTTTTTTGGCTTGGCTATGTGAAATATATCATGAGTTGTGTGTTTTGATGTTCATTTGAGTTTGCTAGCCATTTCATTTATATGGCTACACTAATTCCTATATTCTTATATATCAAGGAGGACGCCCTTCATTGTAAATATTCGTATACATAAATTTTTCTACTTGCCCTTTTTAAAACTTATTAAAAAGAGGTTTTCAAATTTGTTAAGACACTTACCCTAAATACATATTACTTTGCAATTTTAAATAAAAAATAATATTAATATTCAATAAATTTCATATAACAACTATTAAATAAAATAAAAAATAAATAACATAATATATCCATCAAACTCTTGGATCTCAAAGCTTTTCAACACCCTACTACAAACATCTACAAAAGTAAATAAAAATTTAAAATAAAAATTAAATGAACACTAGATTATAAACTGCAAATAAATAAATAAATAAAAGAAAAACATATATGGAAGCCCTGTGGGCAAGATGTGCGTTTGATATTTCCCTTCAAAAAAAAATGGTAACAAAAGCATGAGCCCATTGGACAGAAAAAGCATGAACCCGTCAACAAAAGCATCAGTGACGGAAAAAGCATAAAATGGCATCAAAAAACATTTACGTGACATCTTTTTCAAAAATAGGAGGCACAAGAATAGAAATTTAAAAAAAGAAAAAGCATCAACCCATCCTTTTCCAAAAAAGAGAAAAGCGCGAGAATTGAAATTTCAAAAAAACCAAAACATAATGAACTTATCAATTCCATAGCAAGTAGAGGCGAGAATGAGTTCGGAATATATATATATATACCTATATCTTCCTCCTTGTGTCGGTGTGGTTTGAGTTTAGGGTCTTCAGTTTAGGGTCTGTCTGTGTCGATGTCTGGGTCGAGCTTATCTTAGGGTCCAGTCTGGGATAATGAGAGAGGAGGAGGCGGCTGTGAAGATAAGGGTAGGGCAGGTGATTTGAGTTGTTTAACAGTTTTTTGGGTTGATAGAGATAAATTGTCTCTCAAAATTGTTATGGATCGAATTCAATTTTATTTAATATCATTTTAGTGTTTATTAGGTTAATCTTTGCTCTCGTGCAAGAGCTAATTCCATTTCATAACCATTTGTTATCAATTATCTCTCAGAATCTTAAAGCCAGCCTCCCGAACCAAGCAAGATCGTTTGGATAATATTAGCAATAGAAGGATCACATAGAAGGCTTTCATGGAAGCTATAGAGTTCGACCTGTTCATCAAGCATGAGATCAAGCACTTGTTTCTAATCAAGCCTACCTTTCAAAAGTATACTGAGGTAGATGAGAGTTAGAGGATGTTAATAAAGTTTTTTATCCCAAGTGTATGGCATTGGGATGAAATATGTGAATTGATGGAGTAAAACAAATTCACCTCTAGTCTTAAAGAAAGATATGGATATTGAGACAATTACAAAAATTGAGGTATGTGATTTGACATAGAAGGTTTACCTTGCTCAGAAATAGAGAATTGATGCTCAGAAGACAGTGGTAGTTATTTATTTACAAAAACATGTTGTTTCATCACCAGATTTAAGAACATATTTAGAACAAGTTTCTACACATTTTGGCGAGCCTACATCCTTGTTGAAAGGTGAATAAGAAATAAATAAGCTCTTTACTGCCTTGAAAATAAATCGTCAGATCAGGCAAAGGATCACAAAGTTAATATTTTGAAGTTGGAGGCACATTTTAGGTTAACAAAATCTTCAATTCAACAGTTGGAATCTTAGATAGAGGTAGGCTATGATGCTTTAAAGGAAGCAGATCATTCCTTAAAGTGGATTCTCAAAGAAAATACAATTCTAATTGATTCCCATGAAGAAGCACGTTTGAGAAATGGATTCTTTGATACTGGAGCTTTAATATTCTAATTTTGTAGTTAAAATCTAAGAGGAAGAATTTTAGAGTAACAGGGAGGGTCTTCAAGATCTAATTACTATACTAGCTAAATTGGAAGGAAGAAATATTTGTGATGAGAAAATGGAAGAACAACTTGAACTTGATCATTGCTCTTTCACTCTACTAGTTCTGGCCAAGTTAAATGATATCCATGCATTTGTTTGGGAGGTGGACTCTTCATTGGGCACTCTGCAAGATTCACAAAATGAAGAATTGATGGAATTTGATACATAAATGTTAGAAATACTAATTGTACGGTGTAGTACAATAAACTAATGATGATTTTCCCTTTGCATTGAAATCATAACCTAGACTTCTTACACACTTCTTATAAGCGTGTTGCTCTTGCATGAAGACTTTAGAAGCCAATTATTATAATAATGATCAACAAATGATTATATTGGAAATATAATTTCAAGTGTATAAGTTGAAAAGGGGCTGATATTTTTGAAGACATGCACAAACTTGACAACTATGTTTGCCATGATGTCAATTCATTATGTTAAGACTTTAATATTTGGTGAAAGTGGTAATGCACATCAAAGAATCAATCCATGATTCTAACTTCTTCTTTTTTAAGTACATTATTGATACCCTCCCCAACTATCATTTCCAAGGGTCAAAATTGATATATTTGAATATTTGTTAAGAAAATAGTTAACCAGGATTGTTTTATACAATTGTTTACTTATATTTGTGGGACTAAGAATATGATATTAATAAAAATTCACAAGTTAGGGTTGGTTATGGGTTATTTATATATCCCTATAGTTTAGTTAATGTGATTGAAGTGATAGAATCAGGGACACAAATAAGAATGTATATTTGGTCAATCAGATTCAAGTTATTCGAATTGGAGACCAGGTATTATGACTCTAATAAAGGATCATATCCAAATTGGAAATTGCAAGCTTTAAGACTAAACTTATAAATTACTAGTGAAACCATGTCAAGCTAGTGCAAGCTCATATATGAATATCAAAATAAAAGAGTAACAACAATAATGGAGTACCTCCAATGTTTTACTTTGAGTTTGTCAAGCCAAGATATTGGGTGGTAAAAGCATTATTTTGTATTTTTCAGATTCATCATTACTAGGTCTACTGTCATGATTTGTGGCATTATTCCTGTAAGGCAGAGAATAATGCTAATCATGGGACTAGTAAAATGAGCTTCATTGTTATTGGGTCATAGTAAAGGGCGTGACCTAATTACTTAATGTCTAATTTGCAAATATTTCATCAATACATTTTAGTGGTTTTTCAATAAAACCTTGATGCTCCAGGATTCACAGTAAAACTTCAAAATTAAATCTAAGATATGTTTCAGTACAACATCAAACTTAAATATCATATATGTTTAGTAATTGTAAGTCCTAGAATATGTCCCAATGAGGTACTATCGATGACTTAATAAAACCTTTGGGAATACCTTCAGGATGGCTTGGAATCTCTACTAGTCAAATCTAGGTTGAAGGTGTGAGAGATAAGAAATATGGGTGAATAATTTTGTAGACTCATCAGATCTATTGGGAGGGTTGCTGCCAATCAGGATGCATTTAGCGAACAAACTGTGAATGAATTGTTTAAGTGGAGGGAGCAACAAATTGATTTCTCACAAATATTTGGAGTAATGGGATGGATGTGAATGTTAGGAGGATAGTCTATAGACCAAACTTACCCGACAATCAAATGTATGGAGACCTATATGGAAAAATAAAGAGATTCCATTGTGCGCTAAATGAATATATGATCAGCGGGCAATGCTACGCCTTTGTCTTTAATTATGTGATTTAAGAAGACAACTCTAGAAAGAGATCTCAAGAACATTGGAATGATTGTGAAAAATGCCGAGAGTTGGTTACAAGCATATATGGTCACAAAACTAAAGTCACTTTGTAATTTGAGATTAATTTTGAAAGGTGTTCATCTACAAGATTTAGGGAGTGAGTCACCTAGTTTCAAAGTAATTGAAGTTTCTACACATTTATTGTAATGGAAAATACTAAACACCATGCAGTAAGCTAATGATTGGCTCATTATCTTTGCATCTAGCTCATTGGATGAGGTTAAAGTGAGTTACTTTATTATCAAATTATCCTTTTTTAAAGGGTGGATAATGGAATTTTCTAAAATGAAAGATGGGCAAAGATATGTAACTCTTGTCTGTGCATATTGTCATTGTCATATATGTTATCCTGTTAATGATTTCTACTTTGATGTCTTGGTATTTCATTTTACATAACACTGAGAAAAAGATTTTCCAAGTGAGGTTGCATAGTTTAAACTCTCTTTTTCACCTGAGAATTCCACCATTTGTGTACGACCTCAAAAAAATAGAGAGGAGAGGTGGTTGATGGAGGGTTTTGTAATTATTCTTACTTTATTTTGTACTTGTCACAACTCATCAACTAGGCAGAGAAATCAATATTGATAAAGGGATTTTGTAATTCTTTCTACATGCTTTTGAACTTGTGATAACTGATTAATTGGACAAATCTATAAATACTAATACTAGTGAATCTCCCTCATGCGTAAGTTAATAGTGCAACAAAGATGTTTCCATGAGTTATTAATACAAATTTCACATAGAAATAGAGCCTAACCCCCATGTGTAAGGATGAACATAACTTATCATGGTGATTATCAAATCATGCATGTTCGTTAACCTTATTTACTATCCATTATGTTTTTCCCTATTATGAACATCATTAACCATCGATTATTGTGTCTAACATGATAAATACAACACATAAGGCACTTGTAGATCATATAACACAAAGAACTATAAAGAAGGGATTATATCAAGGAGACACTAAACTAACACTACATGCGAGTTAAAATAAACTGAAGTTGTACTACTCGCATGGGCAACCTACAACTAATAAACCTAAGCTTCCACAAGAAAGGGATGATGTCAAGGAAACATAGTACCTATTGAATACCCACTGTTCACAACGAGTCGATAAAGGGAATATACAACATCATATAATTATGAAAATGAAAACCTTATCCTCTTTTAGGTCCACTATTCATAGTGATTCAGTTGAGGGCCCTTCCCTAGATTTCTATGCTCGCATCCTAAGTAGTCTGGTTTGGCCTTCCTTAGAACCGATCATTGGAAATGCCAAAATGTGAGAGCAACAACTTTTCGAAAAGAAAGTTTTCCTCATCTAACATCTTATGGTAGTTAGTTTAGGTAATGGGCTAAATCCAAGGTTGCCTCTTAGTAGGAGAATAGGCACTTATAATGCACATTTGAAGCACTATTTCAGACTAATCAATCCTAATCCGTCAGTATCGAGAAAAGGAGGGCAGATCTAAGAAGTTGGATTGGATTAGAGACAACCTCTTTGTCTTCTCCCTATGAGAATAAAGGTGGCAATGAAGGGTAAACACATACAATCAAAAAGGGGTTTTTCGTGCACTTTCAAATAATAATAGCATTGAAACCCTTGGACCTACTAGTGTTCACTTACATAGAAGCATGACCAAGGGTATAACTATCTTTCATATAGAACTAAAATAGTAATTTCATGATAAAAGGGAGGTGAAGCCCTCCAGGGTAAGTCTTTTGGCCCAGAATTGCACCTAAATAACCTACACATGAAGATTAAAAAAATTCAGAGGAAAAAATCCCAAGCAACACGAAACAGATATTAGAATACTCCTAGAAACATTGAGTTTGTCCATATCAAAGCTTATCCTGAAATATTTCCAAAACGAACTAGGCCACGAGTCCAAATTAATTTAGGATTTGTGTGTTGATGTGGCTTGTTGTGATAACACTCGTCCAAGCAACATGCATTTGAATGAGCTTCCCCAAAGGTTCCACCTTAAATTCCACTCCTCAAAGATTCCACCTTAAATTCAAATTCAAATTCAAATTCAAGCACATTCCAAATTTGTGTGAACATTCCAAATCTGCACCGACGTGGATGTATGTGAAAGAATTTCTCGAAAAATATCTTTTACCCAGGTGCCTTGCACGAGAATTTCAAGAAAAGAATCTCAAGATTTTTTTTGTTATAAACGTTGATCCGCTCCATTAACGGATAACAGCTTTTTTGAAATACAGGCGGGATTTCAAGAAAAGAATCTCAAGATTTTTTTGTTATAAACGTTGATCCGCTCCATTAACGGATAACAGCTTTTTTGAAATACACGAGGGATGGCCTGGGTAGCTTCAAACGAATAGCTAGCAGTGCTTTTGTATTTGCAGCGAAATTTTTTGTTTGTTTGGAAGTGTTTTCTCTTGTGTATGTCAATGTTTGTGTTCCTCTCTCAATTGCCTCTGTGTTGTGTGTCTGTACCTTGTTTAGGGATTGCCAAATTGCTGGGTTTATTGGGGGTCGATTATTTGATTCAGTTGTGCAGTGTAGTGTATCTTCTTTAAGGTTTCGTTCTTTGTTTGCCTCACTCTTCTCCATTGGCTTACTGATCTGTTTTTGTCTTTGAAGTTTGGTTTACTTCCTGATGTTTTTTCTGGATTGGGTATCAAGATTGAACATTCTAATTTCCTCTTTTAAAAGTGTCGATGATGTACAGATCTGTTGCGCCAGAGAGATTCGGAAATCCTGCACTTACATACGATCGACTCAAGAAGGTTCGGCTGGGGAATTTCAGGTACTTTCGATTTCGGGAAAATAATAATAATAACTACGGCCGTGAGTGATTTCTGATAGTATTGGGCGTACTTTTTGGTTTTGATGAGTGATTTCTGATAGATTCGATTCGATTCGATGTATTCGATGCTTAAATTTCATAATCCTTTGCTTTCTAATTTTTCTGAATAGACCATTAAATTAAATTAGAGTAGCTTTTGGTATACTTATGAATTTCTTTGACATAATAACGAAATTTTCTTGTGAGTCCTCAACTTTTAAGGGTTTTTTGTGAAGATATTTTTATATTATGTTAAATTTTGATAAAAAGTTTGTCACGGTATTTATTCTTCATTTAGTTTTCAAAGGTCTAACAGATCGGACATCCCATCCGCCCTTCGCTCTGATATCACTTACTTTCATATGCGGAAATTTACTGTTCAGTTTGCCCTTTTTGAAAGTTTTTGGTCAGCCTCACTCTTTTTCCCAATCATATGATCTCTGAATGATCTATGAATGCATGCATGCAGGAGATATTTTATTCTTTCTTTATATTATATAGTTATTTATTATATAATTATTATTTAAATGTGTTGTGTTGAGGGATTTACTGGTTGGCCAAATTAATATTGATATGCGACGATTGAATTCCCTGTATTCTGCTACTTTCTCCATTGGTTCCTCTGCTGCGTATAAACTGTGTCCCTGTTTTCCGTAGAAATGGGCTGGCGCCAGATGTATGAATTCCGTTTACCCGAAACAACCAGTAGCGACAAATAGGTATAAATTAGTTTGGCCCAGATCAATATGTATGATTTTGATTACCGGAAACCGCTCATAGAGTTAAGTACCATTATGTTGACCGTGAGCACTAATAGAAATAAGTATCACAAATAGAAATAATGTCTGATGAACCCTGAGCACATATTCATGATGGTTTTCGCAAGATGAATGAAAGCTGATGAAATTAGTAGTCACCGTCCTTTCCTTTCCTCGCCTTCCTTTAGCAGTAAAAGCCTTCCTTTAGCAATAAAATTTACGAAGTAGTTGCTTCTCACGGTCGTCATCGAGTGCCTCTTCCTGGGGAAGACTTTCAATAGCGTGGAATTCTCGACTTCCAATAGTTTAGAATTCTGGTTTTACTCTACTTATTTTTAGGGAACACTTCCCATGTTTTAGAATTCTCGTTTTACTTCACTTATTTTTAAGGGAATTCTCGTCGAGTGCCTCTTCCTCGGGAAGACTTTCAATAGCGTGGAATTCTCGACTTCCAATAGTTTAGAATTCTGGTTTTACTCCACTTATTTTTAGGGAACACTTCTAATGTTTTAGAATTCTTGTTTTACTTCACTTATTTTTAAGGGAATTCTCGTTTTACTTTACTTATTTATAGGGAAGACTTCCAATAGAGTAGATTAAATATTTAATTTATTCAATAAAAATTTATATTTAATTATTTATTTTTGCAAATTGGTTGATATAAAATAGTTTATTTATGAGTAGAATTGTTTTATTTTCATAAGACATGTGAAATGAATGCGTTTGTTTATTTAAATGTGAAAACACCCTTAATTTTTATTTTTTTTTACTGAAAACAACTTTGTTTTTTATGTGATATGATGGTTGTTGTGTTTTTGCTAATTAGATAATATGTTGTTGACTTTTTTTTGCGATAATGAGAGCAAGAGAGATAACGAGCATAAGGGCAGGAGACAGAAGGCGGGGGGAGCAAGAGAGGGGTGGGGCTAGGGTGGTACGGGGACAGAGAGAGAGAGGGAGAGGAAGGGAGATAGAAAGAGAGAGGGAGGGAGAGAGAAGGAGCGGGGGAAGTGGAGAGAGAAGGGGTGGGACGGGGAGGAAAGTATTGACAGAGAGAGAGGGAGGGGAAAAGAGAGAGAGGAGGAGAAGGGAGAGATGGGGGAGAGAGGAGGATAGGGTGAGGGAGGGGCAGAGGAAGAGGTGGGTGGGGGGAGTGAGGGGGAGAGGTAGAGAGAGAGTGAGAGGGGGAGAGGGAGAGAGAGAGACAGAGGGGGACCTGTAGGGCAAGGTGAAGAGAGTGGCAGAGGGGGAGGAAGAGGGGGACGGAGGGAGAGATATAGGGAGAGAGATAGGGGAGAGAGAAGGGGTGGATGAGGATGGAGGGAGAGAGAGGGGGAGAATGGATAGGGGAAGGGAGAGGGAAACTGAGAGAGAGGGAGAGGGAGAGCAGGAGTGGGAGGAGGAGGGAGTGAGAGAAGGGGAGGAGGAGAGAGAGAGGGATACAGGGAGAGAGAGCAGGAGAGGGGGAGCGGAATAGAGTGGCATTGGGGGAGAGGGAGGGGGATAGGAGGAGAGAGAGGCATAGGAGGCAAGGGTTGGAGAGTGGGAGGGGAAGAGGTAGAGGGAGATAGTGGGAGGGTCGGAGGAAGAGATAGGTGGGCGGAGTGAGGGGAAGAGGTAAAGAGAGAGAGAGAGGGGGGGGGAGAGGGAGAGGCAGAGGGGGACGAGTAGGGCGAGGCGAAGAGAGTGGGAGAGGGGGAGGAAGAGGGGGACATAGGGAGAGATAGAGGGAGAGATAGAGGGAGAGAGATAGGGGAGGGAGGGGGAGAGAGAAGGGGTGGATGAGGATGGGGGGAGAGAGGGGGGGATGGATAGGGGAAGAGAGGGGGAAACTGAGAGAGAGAGGTGGGACGAGAGAGAGGGAGAGGGAGAGCAGGAGTGGGAGGAGGAGGGAGTGAGAGAGGGGGAGGAGGAGAGAGAGAGGGATACATGAAGAGAGAGCAGGAGAGGGGGAGCGGAAGAGAGTGGCATTGGGGGAGAGAGAGGGGGAGAGGAGGAGAGAGAGGCATAGGAGGCAAGGGTTTGATAGTGGGAGGGGAAGAGGGAGAGGGAGATAGTGGGAGATAGTGGGAGAGAGGAGGGAGAGAGAGAGGGGGGTGATAGGA
>APFE031180749.1:0-20215 GCA_000404065.3 Pinus taeda | reverse complement strand
TATGGGTATATATATTCAACATCGTTTTTATTCTAATAATTTAAATAAGTATTACTTATTAATATTATTATTATGGTAAAGTTAATATATTAATTGAATATGATCATTAAAACTTTTATTCGTATGGTAAACGCATAATATTATAGAAGATATATTACTAAGATCTAATAATATCAATATAATAAAATAAAATATTTCATAAAAATAATTAATTTTAATAAATAAAAATATTTTCATAAAATAATAATTAATTTTAAGATCTTGGGTTAAATTTGACCTTTGTAATAAAATAATGAGTATATAATAATAATATTTAAATAAACAATATTAAATAAATATATACACATTAGTAATAACAATTTTTACCATTTTTATTTAAATAAATAATACTTATTGATATTAATATATTGGTATATTTAATATATTATTAATAAAAATATTTTCATATGGTAAATAAAAGAAGATATATTTTATTATTAAGATTTAATAATTATTATTTAATTAAATAATAAATATAAATAAAATAATAATTATTTTAGGTTCTAGGGTTAAATGATGGGTATATAGTAATTAGATTTACCATTATATTTTTAATTATTATTAAATAATATTTATTAATATTATATAATGATAAATAAATAATAATAGGGTTAACATTAACAATTAATTAATGCCATTAATTATATATAATAATAATTAATAAAATAAAGAATTAAATAGAATATTAAATAAAATTTAGATCCCTCACCTTGGACGTAGTCATACCTAGCTGTTAGAGGTCTTGTTTAACCGTTTCTCAGTCAAATTTAACTGTTGGAATGGCCTGTTGTCCCTATTTAACTCATTGCTCAGATTGGATCTTCAACTTGTCCTGACGATGAACCACACTGGTTGGTTCGAAACACGTCGACAAATGATTTATTATGTGATTTTTCCAAAATTATTCTCTCAAACAATGATGAGAAAAGTTGATTTTAATAAGTTAGAGGTGAATTAAAGTTCATATAGTTTACCCATTGATGAGCCTCATCAGCATGACCAGGTGAAACACCCTTAACTTTATTTCTGACCAGGTGAAACACCCTTAACTTTATTTCTTATACAATGATTAATATTTAGCTTGTGGATTTTCCATTTAATCATTGATCACCATTAGAAAATTTTCAGACCAAACGTCCTTTCGTAACTAACCAGTGTTATGTATCTACTGTTTCACTTTTATAGGCATATAATCATTATCTTATGCATCTTCTTCTACATAACCAAGGGATTGAATCAAATTTCTCACGCTTTTCAAATGTTTCACTTGTCTTGCTATTTAACGACACCACGATAATGATTATCAACATCGTCATCAAGCACAACTAGAAAGTTATCAAGCATATAAACACTTGGGTGAGTATATATGATCTTCGCAATAAAATGTTTTGTATCATAGATATTTTATCATATTCCAATGGTTTATCGTGGCACATTCTTCAAGTGTTCACTTCAAAAAATTTCTTGATTCGAGGATTATTTCAATAAGTGGCAACACACATCTTGATGTAAAGCTACATGTGGTATTTCCCTTTTGATTTTGAATATAAAACTTGAAAACACTAAATAATAATTATGAATGAGTTATAATGGACTACAACATATGAAAGAGATTAAAATGGTCATTGAGAATTCAAAAGCGAATTTGCATTCATAGGTTTAATTCCATGGTGTGGCACATGGAAGCTCTTTGGTTATTGATTTTTGAATGGGAAGTGAAAGAGTATGAGAGCAAAGACACGTGTTATGCACTTTGGTATTCTTCTCTCATGGATTATGGCCATACGATTCTTTAAACCATTTGGTCAATTAAGATTGGAGACCTTATGCTCAATTGAGTCATGATTGCACAACATCTTACCATGCTCCATAATGTGACTTATCGAGTCTTCCAATCTAACATGAATAGAGTTGTCAAATATTCTCCAACTATGCCCATGCAAATAGAAAATAATGCATATAGATGTAATGGTATTATGCATCATAGATACCCATATTTTTTCTCAAAACAACTCTTCAACAACATATCTAGGATTTTTTTTTCATGAGATCACCACTTAGAAGTAAGTTATCCCCGGCCTAGCAAGAGAGTTAACTCAAGCTTGTTATTCAATCTTTGTTTATCAGTTGTTGGAAAGTTTTAGGCTATAATTTTCTAAGGTTTTGAGTAATGACCTTAGTTTTCATGGCATCATAGCTCTCAATCTTCATTTTGCCATGTAGGGCTATAAAGGATATCCTTCATTGTATAGTGCACAATATAAAATAGTCCATAGCAATTATATGGTGGTATTACGCAACTAAAATAGTGTGTAGCAATTGAATGGTGAGTATCATTGTGTGTTGCGCAACTAAAACGAGATTATGTCAACTCTATTGATGTTACTAAGATCCAATTAATATTTTTTTGAAGAGTTACCTTTAATAATATCATGCATTACGATAATATGACATAAAACGCCATTTACAAATTCTTTCATTTGGCTAGATTAATTCCTTGTGACATATTAATATGTAGGATCAAGTGAAATATGCACAACACTAGCCTCAGTGTCTTATTTTCCTTGTGAATAGTATTCTTATGTATTTCCTATTTCATCTCTACAACCTTGATCATGCTCAAGGTTTTTAGCGAATTAATGAATTCATTCATACTCAATTTTCTTACTTTGGTGTGCCAAATTCCAAATTCTCGACCACATATTCTCCAACCATATACATTGCCAAAGGCTTTACCCATAAGGGAAAATAATTAGGAAACTTTTTAGCATTAGAAAAGGAGATCTGTCATATCACATGGTAAGAAAATAGTTATCATCAGTAGAATACAACCTTATTGCTAAAAAAATTACTAGATATTTTGATAGACCTTAGGAATACCATATCTAATTCTCCTTTTATTCAAAAGAGTAATGCAATTTTTTCAATGCTTTATGTAAGAGACATAAAGATGAGTTTAACAAGTTTGAATGTGGGCTCAAATGCATGATAGAGAAATTTGATACACCTCAAATATCTTTACTTGAAATTATTTCAATTCACAATGTGAAAATTTTAAAATCTTCCCCTAAATTCATGACCATGTATATACAAAGTCTCTTCTCTATTCATAATCAAGAAGATTTATGAGAATTTAAATCTACATCACCATTAAATTCTTAAATATGATATCCAATAGACAAGAATAAAATGTTGGAAGATACAACAATTTGGAAAAAGAAGCTCAGACTTGAAACCAAGCCAATATCTTAAAACCAATCCAATATCCAAGCATATAAACTAGCTTAATTGGATTAATGTACAATCCAACCTCTAATATTGATGATACAACTAACATCAAAGGCAATTCCATGAAATTATCATGAAGATTCTATGCTTGAAGATGTAAATCAATGAATAAGGACCACAGTGAAGTATGGCCAACAACATAAGATTCATGCTTATAATTTGCAGTGTATACTGTGGGATATAAAGCTTGAAGGTGCATGAGTAAAGAAACAACTCTGCAAACCCTAATGCACTCAGTAGATTGAAAACAAAATGAAACAGTGTTGGGCATAGGAAATGTGCCTTGTGAAAACATGAGCACCCACAACCTTCTATGATAGATAGGTCATTCATGGATATAACCAATTAAATGCATAGCCATAACCATTGAAACCATGAAAAGTAGAGAGGGACCCAAAATTTAGGTATACTGGCTGAAATGTTTGGGGGGTGTTGTTGCAACTACAATAGGGGGTGAATAAGTATTGTACACTTTTTAACAACTTTAATAATATCATGCAAGCATTAAAAGTTAACAACACCATTCAACAATGAAAAAGATCACATAGAATACACAAGAAATTTTTACATGGAAACCTTAACGGGAGAAAACAATGGAACAATTTTAATAAATAATTTAAAGATTACATCAATGGAAGCACCAATAATATTCTTTATCATCAACTAGAAGGAGGCATCAACCCCCTGATTTTATCAGCTCCAAATGGGCTTTATTTGCACCAACATGCTGCAAGCACTAACTTGTTACATCGCCACCGATCTACCCTAGCACCGCCTTGCCACCTTGAAGTGTTCTTAGGAACTAACCTGAAGGAGAATTCAATCTTCACCTTGCACCACCCTACCATCATTAAGATAATATAACTAAACACGTGGAATATCTTGAAATCATCAAGCATCCCAATAATCTCAAGAGAGATGGAGGAATTGAAGTTAGTAGAAGTTGGTTCCCTTTAATCTCTAATAATTAAACTCCATTCCTTCTCCTCCCTCCTTCTTCCTTATGTCCCTCCTCCTATTCCTTAGTTCCTTCCTTAATCTTCTTCACTTCCACCCTTCTCCCTCCCTTCATCCTTTCATTCCACCTCCCCTCCTGTCTTTCCTTTGTTTTTCCTTCCCATTTATCTCCCCTCCTTTTATGATTTATTTAATGCTCCTCTTTATTCCATTTATTTCTCATGTCTTGCTCCTTCTTATTTCATTTATTTTTCTTTTTCTTCATGATTTTTTGTTTGGTTCCCTTTCTCCATCTTGTTTATTCTTCTCATTTTTCCTTTTATGTTTCTATCCTCTTTTATTTTCTTTAAATTTCTCTTGTTCGGTTTTCTTATTATTTTCTTCTATTTTGTACTTATTCCTTGTAATTTAGTTTATTTTAGTATCCTATAGTTATCATTTTATTTTCTTTATTTCTTTCCTCTTTTTCTTTATTCATTTCTCCTTAGTCTTTTGTATTATTTATTTGTCTTTATTTCTCCTCTTTCTCCTCTTTATTTTTATCTTTATTTCTCCTATTTATATGTTCCTCGTGTTTTTATTACTTCTTATTTTGTGTGCTTAGTTTTGATTATTATTTTTATTCTTGTTATTTTATTTTTATTATATTTTATTTATTTTATTTGTATTTTATTCTTTTATCTTTATTTTTGTTTTATTATTTTATTTTATTTATATGTTCTATTATTCTTATGTCTAACTTTTATTATTCCTTGTTTGTTTTTTTATTTTTTTTAGTTTTATTTTATTATTTTATTATTTTTATTTTTATAGGTTATTTTTATATTTTTATTGCTTGTTTTATTATTTCACAATCTGACTTATTTCTTCTTTTATTTTCTCTTACTTTATTTTGTATTTATTTACTCCTAATTTTCTCATTATCCTAAAGATGGGTCCTATTTTTGACTCGAAATGTAGATTAAAAATGCATACTGTGGATTCTTCTCCAACTGACAACTCTTCAAAACTCATCAATAGAAACCTCCAAATACACAACATAGAAATAGTTTGCATTGATTTACTTTGAGAATTTAATGATTTTTGTGAATATATTAGGGTTTAATTTGAATGCAATAGTGTATATTTTCCTTCTTGTATTTACATTCTTGCCATTAGTTTAGATGTATAGTTCCTGCCATTTAATTTCTACAAAAACAAAATTAGGTTTTTCTTTTCCATCCTTTCATTTCATGCAAGTAGATTAGTGTCTCTTTAAGTTCAAAATTTTTCCTTCTTTATAATTTTTAGAAATGGCCTTTGCACATCTCAATGAAAGAAGGACACATTGCATGTTGCACACATAATGTTGACACCTCTTAATTTTTACAAACATCGAATTGATAAATTAAAGTTGATATCATTGGGAGTTGCAACATCCTTGTTGTAATACCAGGTTTCATGAAACACCATCTGCGGTTGTATCTTAATCCAACTTCTAAAAATTCATTTGTTAACATTGTCTCATATGCAGATTAAAACCTGGAAGTTTTTTGGGAAAGGGAAACTTTTCCTGTGTTGCCAACTATTAGTGTTAGTGAGTTTTTCCTTCCACCTGTGATCAAATGTTCTCTTTCAAAATGTCCATTAGGGTTTAAGGTCAAGTTTTTGTCATTTCACTAGGTCTTCCATTCAAAAACTTTGGTCATTGGTTAGTGTGTCTAGGGTTATTTCACTCTCTCAAGAATTTCAGATGTTGGTCACTTTCATCACTCAGCTAAGTGTATCATTATCAAGAATCACCATCATGTCAGTCATCACCATCATGATTTCATTCAGTTTAGTGTCCCCATTAGGTGATTAGGGTTTCAAGGTCACTAAAGTTCTCATTTCATGCATAAAAGCTGGCAAAGGGGGAGTGGTAATAAGCAAGTCTCTTCAATAAATTTTTATATGAAATGTAATTTATGTTTTTCATATGTAATAAGTACTTCAAAGTTCCAAGTTCCAAAGGCTGCAGTTTAGAGTTCCAAAAAAAATTCAATGTCTCAAAAATGCCATAGAGTTACCAAGTTTCAAATTCAAAGGTCATAAAGTGTGAAGGGTCCAAATTTAAGTTTAAAAGGGTAAGATGGGTTATTTTTTAACTCATTTGCACTTTCAAGATTTCAAGCATCTCTCAGTTATCATCGTGCAAGAGAAAAAATTGTGAAAATTGATGGTCTTGTTGCATTCTTTGAGAAGTGTGACCCTTTTGCGGAAAAGCGTGACCTTTGTATGGAGTGTAGCCCTTCTAACTGAAATGTGACATTTGTATGGAGGAGTGTGACCCTTTTAATAGAAGTGTGACCTTTTTGAGGAAGAGTGACCCACAACACGACCCTTAGGGAAATTCACAGTATAGGTATTTCTTCATGGTTTCAAGGGGATTTTTGATTTCTTCAAAGTTCCAAATATCATTAAAGGACTTAAATCCTCTGCAAATAGTAAGTGACCATCTACACCATCATTTCAAAGATTTTCCTCAATGTAAATTGATTGTTTCTCAGGGTTTTCTCCAGATTTTTTTGGTGAATGAAACGTAGCTTCTGCTGATTTACCACTATCATCTATCATCCATGAAACCCTAAATTTAAAATCTCTTGTCATTTCAACCCTCATTCGCTATTGATTTCATCAAATCCCAGCCTTTCACTACTTTTCCATCTTTGAGAAGACTCCCACTTCATTTTTATCAACATCATCTGGCTAGTGTTTTACCTTTCAACAAATTTAATGAAGAGTGAATGAGAGAGTGAAAAGACAGTGAAAAAGGGAGGACATCGTTCAAGGTTTGAGCCATCCAACCTAAGAGAAATCAATTCTTTTCCATTTGCCCAAAAATGTTTCAGAAATTATAGTTGTATGAAGTTTCGTGAGCAAGTCGCAGGGTTTGGTTATCATGTCCCTTTGACAAGCCTCTTTGCCCAAAATTTCAACATAGATAAGGCTGTCATAGCAGGTATTGAGTTCCTTGTTTCAGCAGGTATTATTTCTTCAGTCACGGGTATTCCAAATCATGGTGACACTTGGTTCAAAGGCATGGAATTACCTTGATGATTATAATATGTTTCTAAAACCTAATGTCAGAGAGACTTTTGAACATGTTTTTCCTTTTAGACATCTGCTTAACAAGTATGCTCCTCTAATGAAGCTTATTATAAATTACTTTACCTGTGAAGGCAGATTCTCCAGATTATACAGGTATCATGTTAGGTTACTTATGCACTTCACCTCGACAAGAACACTTAATTTGTGGAACTTTCTGTCTAAGACTGTGGTGAAGATGACTGAAAAAATTCACACCAGGGACCAGACTCATTTCAACAATTTATTTCACCATAGCCTAATCAAGATTGTGGTTATGCATTAGCTCTCAGTCAAGAAAATCACTTAGGAAACCTTTCTAGATAAATTAAAAACTTCTCTTGTTATTAGCCCCGTTATTTCTCCTAGCAAAAAAACACCATCAGGGTCAAGGTCCATATGGTCGATGAAGCATGGTTCAACAAGAAAACATGAAGAAGCTTCAGAGGCACCTAGACCTAAGGTAACCAGGACATATCAAAGAGGGAACAAGCTTGTGTTTTCTCCACAGATTGTGGAATGGGCCAAGCCTTCTACATTAGCACAACAAGGATCACATTTGTAGGATGAGGAGACTATCCATCATGACCTACACATAGTGGACTTCGAGTCCCAAGATGATAATCAAACCCTGCAACTATTTATCAAAGAGAAGGATTCTCAAATCATGGAGCTTTCGAACAATGTGGCAAGAACCAAAATTATCATTTCCTTCCTTTAGCAAGATAATGAGTAGTTGAAGGCAAAGAAACTACTTTTGGAGAAAGATTTGTTTAAAACTAGTATGCAAGAGTCCAAAGGAAAAGTAGTGCTGGGGCATGATGATAATGATGAACACGAAAAGTAGGTTGGAAGGAAGAGATCTAGGACAAAGGGCCTCAAAAGAAAAAGACCAAAACCTACTAAATGAGGATTTGAGTCTTGAAGACAGGGAATATTGGCTAGGCAAAGTCAATGGCCATTTAGAGAAGCTTCTTGACAAAGATAATAAGGACAATTAGATGTTAAGCCACATGGCCCACCACTATTAAACAAGGATCCATATTGCACAAATCAGAATCAAGAAATTGAAAGCTAAATTGAAAGAGGTCCAAGACAAGAAAAGGGAATCAAGGAAATGGGGTAAAAGAATAAAATTGGTGACTAAAACATCAAAGAATGTTTAGCCTATCATCTCTAGTAGACAAGGAGCAAATTTTGAAAATTCTGGAGCAATTTGGATTTTTTTTTAAATTTTGCAAAAGAAAAGGCACACAGAAGCGTCGCGCAGAGGTGCAACCCTTTTTTCTTAGACCTCCAAATGAAGTTTTTCCTACATGGATGAGTGTATAATGATGAATAAATGCAAAATATAAGCCTATTTTTTCATGAAAGCTTCCCATTTTAATCAGAAACTCAAAAAACCTCACCTTTTTCATGCCTCTGCCACTAAATCTGGAATGGCACGATGCTCTTGGGTAAGATTGGAAAATTTAAGTTTTGGAGGCCTTCCCATGCATTATTTTAAAATATTCAAGATGTTCTAGAAACCAGATAGACAAGGATAGTTTACCATTCTTTCATATTTCAATTTTGACTTCAGGAAGATACTTAAATATGGCTTCAAATAGGTGCTACGCTTCTACAAAATTTCCTATTTTGGTGCATGCTGGTGTGACCCTTTTGCTAACTGGCGTGAGCCTTCTTGTTTTGGTGCGACCCATCTAGTATGGTAACATTTCTAGCACTAAATGATGGAAAATTTGAGATATTATGATCTAATAATGTTACTTTATGCTATGGGGTAAAATGCACGAGTAGAAAACTACCCTCGAAAGTCTTCCGGGGACTTCTGACAGAACGTTAGGTTATCTGCAAAAGGTACTTGTTACACACATGTTCATCTATTTGACATATATTGACAGGATATGGAGAAAGTATCACCTTTGGCTCTTTCTAGATTCACTTAGGGATCTCCATGCAGTAAGAAGACTCCTCCTAACTGGCTCCAAAATGATTCCTACACAAAAGAATGAAGCAAACCAATCACAGCATATACTTCTGACAATTAATGTAATAATCTATAACAAACATGTATAAATGTGTAAATTATCTAATCAACACAAAAAGCATTAGAATGAACAAATAAATGCACAATATCACCAACACTTCGAGTAGGGAACACAACCGCAGTCTTATATTCAGAATAGAAGAGTGATTACAACAACCTTGTTGTATTAGCCTTCCTTATCCCTTCTTCCTCTCTCTCTCTCCTTCTTTCAACTAGCTCCTTCAAGAATATGACAATATCACAACATCACCATGTACTATCCTTCTAAATGCTCTGACCCTTTTGCAATGGTCCTCTCGTTGCTTATATAGAAATCGATTTAGGGCTGCCCAACTCCACCTATAGTTCATTTGGGTAAAAACGATGAACCTGCCTCGTTTACTAGCTTTTTCCCATTTGCCTCTGTTTCTAGAATAGAATTTCTCCAAATATCTTGATTTTTGGATTTTCCCTGCTTTTCTTGCACAAATTTATGGAAATAATATCTAGATATTTAATGGCAGATTCATTGGCATAACCACTTGAGCATCACTAAAGTTCACTAACGCTCCCCCCGGTCTAACAACAAGAGTTAGCAGGCTGACTAACACTCCTTTATGCTTGTAAACAAGCTTTATAAAGCAGGTTGTTAGTGTACAGAGAGAATTAGTGTGGATTCTGGGCCTACAACCGTGGTCATTCTTTTAGTCATCTTTTCTTTCTCCTCTGAGTTGATTAGGAGGATAATTTGTCCTATAACAGATGCCCCCTAAAGTATGAGATCAGAGGCAGAGACGATGGCCGAAATACTTTATGAAAATATTGTAGTTTCCCATCAAAATATTTGTAGAGAGAGAGAGAAGTTTCGAGCGATAAGGAAAACCTGATACAACAAAAGTACATATATATGAACTGCTAAAATCATGTCCTAAGTTGGGCATTCTTGTGCTCAGTAGCTATGTTAGAGTAACTTTCTCCTCAGAGATATAACAATGTTGGCCACCAATATGGCACAAGGCAGATCCAGTGTCACAATAGATTATCCTGAAATGACTGTCTTCAAAGAACAATATCGCATCTTGGGAGAGGAAACAAGGCTGAATGATGTAAGCCACTACCCAAGGTCTTGATTCCTGCTTCACCGAATATATTGGTACATGTGATAAAATGAGTTGACGTCGAACATGCACAAAATCATCTGATTACCAGCTAATAATGGAGATTTTTAACAGATGCGAGGAAGGCCACCGATAATGGTGATGGTCTCCAAGATGCACAGTGCAAACTAGCGAGTGTGAAAGATTTTTTGTCGTCGAACACTCATAGAATTGCTTAACCAGGAGCCAATGATGAGAACCCGTGATCAAGCACAAGGTAACCTGCCACTAATTTCTGCAAGCACCAAGGATTTGAATGTGTTTCTAGGTTATCTTCCTAGATAGAGTGTTGAAGTCGATAGTAAGGACCCTGTCGAAAGGTAGGTAATGATGTGTCCTACATCAGTCGACATGAAACCAAACAAGGATGATTTTGTTTTCTGAAGAATCTTTTGAGATTTTGGGTCTAAACAATGGAGGGCATGATGAAAGGATATGTAGGGTCAATTGATCGAAGAAACAAGTAGGGGCCCTTGAACAATATAAGGCACAACAATGGTTTTAACCAGATAGCACTAGACCTATGAACACTACAGAGTGTTTAAGATATGGAGATGCAATGGCATCAAGGTATATAGGCTAAAAACTCATAGGTTGGTAGGGTTCATATTGAGAGGCTATCGAAATGACAGTTTATTTGAGGGAGTGCCATGTTCAAGGGAACTTTTGTTGCAAAACCATGCTTTAGGATACGGTTGTATTTCCACTTTACCCGTCTGATTTTTAGTAAGTCCAGATGGGTAAACTCATCGATCTTTTCATGTTTAGAGAGTCTGAAAAGGATCACAAAAAGAATGACTCTTTGCCCTATATGATTAGTTTAATGAGTCAAGATAGGAAAACTCGTCGATTTTTTCATCTTTTAAGAGTTTGAAAAGTATCGTAAAAAGAATGACTCTATATATTGTCTGTGTATTTAAAGAGTCCAGACTAGACAACTCGGTGATCTTTTCATCTTTAGAGAGTTTGAAAAGATCATAAAGAGAGACTCCATGGTGGTCCCTTGTCATAGTTGTTAAACGGGTGCGAGAAAAGGTTAATAGTATACCAGTATCGGTTACTTTTCCGCATTTAATCTACTGGACCTGGATAAAGAGAAACCATTTTCCAATAGATGTCAACCTCATTCTGTTATGAGTATGAGGCGGCAGACTAAACTCGTGTTTTGTCATGACACTTTAACAAGCTCAGTAACAAAAACTCGAGATTTTTCATTTTTTATCGAGTTTGAAAAGAGTACTTGAAAGAATGCTTGGGTTATCTTTAGCATGTTTAATGAGCAACAAGACACAACTCGAGATTTTTTCAATTTAAAGAGCGAGAAAAAGGTGCCTTAAAAGGATGCTCTGTTGGTATTTTTCAGTTTATGAGCTAGAACAAGATCAAAAAAGAGGTGCTTAGAGCATTATTTGCATATATTTAATGAGTGCAAATGATGAAAAACTCGGGGAATTTTATATTTTTTAAAGAGCAATAAAATATCCCTAAAATTGCTTTACGGGTTGTGGTATATATGTTTAACAAGCTCTACTACAAAAACTAGGAGGTGTTTATATTTTTTAAAGAGCGATAAAATGTCTCCAAAAGTGCTATATTTATCGTTGCATAGATTTAACGAGCACAAGGAAAAAATCTTGGGAATGTTTATATTTTTTAAAGAGCAATAAAATATCACTAATAGTGCTCTAGAAAGTCTTGCATGCAACTTTTACTGCTTTTCATTCCTAAAGTACTTTCATCAAAAACAGTAAAAAGGCAGCAATTCCTATTATCTGGGTTCAAGCATGATAAAATATCATGTAGAAAGGACTATTTCCTCTTTAATGATTTTCAAAAAATCATGTCTCTCAAATTTATATAAAGAAATGCTTTGAGCTTTCACATGCATCATTTTCACTATTTTGAAGTTTGTGAGAGCTAGTTGGAGCTAAAGAGGAGCAGAATTTCTACGGACCATTGCAGGAGATTTGGGCAACCATTCGATGTGCCGTCAGTCCCAGGTGAGAGCTAAAACCTTGATCTATGCTTTATTAAACCTTTTTTTATTAGTTTTGTGGGTGGAAATTTACAGATATGAGGTTCCCTAGAGCCATGTTCTAGCGCCCTCCAGCAGGCCAGTAGGTAGAATTAAACGCTCTGTACGAGCCATGGGAGGGCGTTAATCCTCCATGTGCAGCACTGGGAGGGGCATTAAGGTAGGAGGGCACATTTGAAACCCTCCTCCATGGATTCCTAAAGTGATTTTGCCCCATTTTAACTGATTTTAGGGTTATTTTGTGCAGGTTTTGAGCTGAAATGACTCACCTATGGAGAGAATGGGCCCATGACAATGAGGAATTGTTGATGTGAAATGATCCAGCTTGCATACTTGCATTGCACCACTGGGGTTTTTTGAAGTATGCAAGGCTAGAGCTGATGAAAGGATAAGAGGAGGTACTGAGATGGATCATATAGTGTTGGGATGAACACGAGCAAGTGTTCAGGATTGGAGATCAAGAGCTGGAAATTGACTGGAATGACATTTACTTTTTGACTGGTTTGTCGTGTCGCAGGGCACATGCAAACCTTACCAGTGGCAGGTCAGATCCACGATATACTTCAGAGATGGTAGATATTTACTGCATCCCTGGCAGTGGACTAGTCAACAACAGAGTCTCGATAGAGAGGATTCAATCTCGGTCTATGAGGGTAGTTTTATGGTTGATTGTGCATTTGGTGGGGTCAAAAAGTCCCCACGTACAACAAAGGCCCAACTGTTGCTTTCCATTGACTATGTCCAGCCCCAGATGTTTAACTGGTGTGAAGTAGTGCTTTGCCAGTTGAAGGTAGAATTGACAGCATACAAGACCTGTACCCAACATAGTTTTGGGTACGGTACTATCATGGTCTCATTTATCCTTGAGAGGGTACCTATCATGTGTGGACGGGTGAGCTTAGGTCCCTTTGATCCAAGGGAGCCAAGGCAAGGTTGCTGGTCATCACTTGATCCTCGCACAGGAGGAGGACCACTTCGACACTTTTTTGACGAAGAATTCTTCCAGTGGCTTCGTAGCCATATAGTGATTGTTGATGACTATGTCTATGAAGGCATCGAATTTACCAGCAACTCGGACTTGATGCTACTGCCCGGGACCAATGAGGGTCCTCAAGGTGAGAATAATGTTGACAGTACTTAAGCATTTTTGTACTTTTTAATGCATATGTAGTGTTTTTTAATGATGATATAAGAACTGCCATGAAACCTTTATGCTTAACATAGATGTGGTGCTAGTACGACCTACGGGCAAACCTCGCTATGTGGAATGAGGTGGCCAACTACATGCTGGAGGGGGCGATGCCGACAGTCTCCGTGAGGTTCTGAGGAACCTAGAGGTTTTGACTATGGGTGTCCCTCCCCTTCCTATGAGGGAGATTCCTACTGACATGCAGCGACACACCGTTGGTGTACCAGAGCGGTTTCGGTTCCTCTTCGGAGGGTAGCTAGAGATGTTTTAGATTTTCTGGAGCAATAGACACATTTTAGCAGGTGTTTTGGTGTAGCGATATGAGCGTTTGTAGTTGGGATTTGAGCCATTTTGTACTTAACCCATCCAAGTTTTGGAATATTTTTGATGTAAAAAACTGGATTTCTATCTATATATATAGATATTTTTGGTATTTTTGGTGGTGTAAATGTGTTTAAAAAATGTTTTTTGTGACAAATTTTTAACTTTAGTAAATGTTTTTACTTCTCATGCATGCTTATTATAGCAAATGTGACAAATGACAATCTAATACATAGTTAGCTAACAAATCAGCGACAATATTTAATTCTTGAGCAACATGCTCATATGTGATTGTGTCAAATCGGTGTTCCAAGAGGCGTACCCTTAGATAGTTACGTAACAAGGTTGGATTATGGACATCATAATAATTGGTCAATTGCATAACGACTAGCTAGGATTCTAACCTGACCACCAGATTGGAGATTCCCCTTGATGACGCTTCCATGAGAAGCGAAATGATGGACATGTACTCAACAATGTTGTTGGTGGCAATACTACGAAAGACTCCCCTGGAGCAAAATAGTTCCAACTCGGGTGTATAAATTACCCAAGCAGCTAATGCAATGTGCCATGTGTGATGACTGGCACCATCCGCGTATCCTACGCATGCTAGGGGCAAAGACAACATCTGCATTGTGAACAGAATGCATGAGACAAGTACTCCACTAAATAACAAAACAATCCAATCACATCAAAAAAGGGATGCAAAAATTATGAATACATAAATTTACAAAGCACCTACCCAGCATGACATTAGGTAGAATACTTTTTCAGATAGAGCCCGTATGTGGGCTCCTTAAGTGGGTTTCCATCCTAGTCCTGTAGTTCATATGCCCCTAAGGGGAGGACTTTAATTATGACGTAGGGACCTAGCCAAATGCGTCGAAGCGTGCATGCCTCGAAGAGATTATCTTTTAGATGATAGACTGATACGAAATTACCCTCTTGGAAAGAAGACACTGACAATTGTCATTTTCTTATGCAGGAAGAAGGAAAAATGAAAGATTGTCGTTCCAAAGTAAAGGACGAAGCCAGATTAACTGTCGTCCCTTTGGCGGGGAACCGCATGCAAACAAGGTAGACCAAATCAAAGCGTATCAACCAAGGAAAGGAGATGGATATATCGGCTCGGTGCAAGAAAGTAAAGAACTAACTGAGAGCCAACAGTTTGGAAAATCCCTCAGGATCCTTTGGTCCTAAGGGATCGCTACTTTAACTATTTTTATACCTAGACATCTCTGCCTTCGCTAATATAAAAAAGGGTAGCACTGTTAGCTGGGGGGTCAGTTATTTTTTTATGTAATTTCTCTTAAAGTTGAGAATTTGGTCATCGACTCTCGTTGAGCAGTGATCTATTGTAATTCTGTTTTATACATTAATATAAACTTGGCTACTATTTCATCTCTGGTCCTGGAATAAATTCAAGCGGTGTACCCCTGGAGGCTAAGGGCCTGACCCTGGAGCGACACTTGCTCCTGTACTATTACTCTTGGTTTATGCATTACTTTTCTTATCAGCTCTATTTAGTAATCTGATGTGTTCTATTATTTTACAACACAGCTCTGTTACGTCTGAGTAATATCATTTCTGAGACAGAATCATTATATTAATTTTGCAACATATTACTGTTCCTTTAAGTGCTGACATAATATTGCTGGCTGTACAGAATATTGTTGTTGTTCAATTAAAGAGTTTCTGTGTTGTGCATTTATCCTTTGGTATTACTGAATCCATCTTAGAATTTGTATTTCTTTGCGACAGTCATATTATTTGATTGCTAATGGGATTACCAAGATCAGATTACTATTAAGGTGTGCCATGTGTTAAGTTGTTGTGCATGTATGTTTTGCTTTCAGACATTGTTCTATAGTCCATTATTAATCAGTGATGTTCTATTTCCATGTGCTACTCGATTCATCCTTAAATGTAGAGGATTTCCATTTGATTTCTGTAAGACATGATTGTTGCATTTGATTTTGTAGACTAAGGTGTTGTTGCTTATTAAACTTAATTGCTATTACAGTTTCCGAGTTGCTATTCCATTTCTTATTTGTTGTTCCATTTCTTATTTGCTATTCCATTTCTTATTTTCTATTCCATTTCCTATCATTTGCGTTATGGTTTCTTTAGTGTGAAGAACAATCTGAGAACTGTAGTGGGCAGTGAAATTTATTGTCTGGCTCCGAGATCGAGGACTTGTTCCCTGATTTCCTTTGGTCCCATCAGTTTACAAAGGGATGAGTTACTGCTACTGAACCCTTGACTGATGAGTTGCTTAGTTTGCTGAATGTGTGATTTAGCTTTTAAAAATACTTTGTTGTAAGTAGATTTCTTTTCAAGCATCCATTTACTCTTGTATTTTCTTGAGCCCTATACGCCTAGAATTACTCTAGCAAATGTGAGCCTCAGACTGAGACACTCGTTGAAATAAAAAAATGTTCCTGGATCGACAAATTAATGTGAGGTAATTAGAGGTGAAAGAGACCCTTCTTACAACTCAACATTTTTGCACCGTTGCCGGGGAAAGAGTGTAGCCATTTGTTTTTTCATAGTGTAAGATCTTGCCAGGGAAGAATTGGGTTTTAAAAACGGAAGGTAAGAACCTACGTGTGGAGCATGCATAGCCCTGCTCCTCTGCCCGTTTTCTTGCAGATTTGTCGTTGTTTTGATTGGGTAGAGCCTAGTAGTTGATTTGTGTGTGCATGACTAAGCAAAAAAAACCAGAAAAGAATTTCAAACCTCTACCCAAAGCCGAAAAAGCTAAGGGGGTGGTGGTCCTTGGCTGATCAACCTTTATAGACGAAATCTTTAAGAAAGCAAAATCTCAGCCTTTAGTAGGACCCAGGAAAGTTATTTCCAAACAGCCTACTAGTTCCCTTCAGGCCACAGGATCACCATCTGTAGCCTTTGTTGAGGTGCATAATCAAACTAAAGAGCAGGATTTTCAAGAAATTGAAAATTATAGTCTAGAACTATTGCAAGAAGGGAATTTCAGCAACCTCTTTGAAGGAAGAGGAGAAACAAGAGAAACTAAGGAACCAAGGTCTCCTCTAGGGACAATTCAACCATTAAGTAGCCCAGATAAGGGAAGTGCTGTAAAAATCATTTTTGAGGAAATCTAATCTCCTCAGACATTAGGCACTCTCATTATCCCAGATAGAGGAAGCGCTATTAAAACCAACCCCATCAAACTCGTTCCCTCTCAACCTAGGAATAACCTCTTAGATATCCCAGAAGGTTATTGGCATATATTAGACCAAATGGCTCAAAACTAGCCAAACACCCAAACCTCTACATTGCAGTACCCCATCGTGGATACTGCAGCAAATGCACCTATGAAGGCAATTCCCCTTTAGCATATCCCTACATTCCATGGTCTTACATCAGAGGATCTGGATGCATTCCTATTTGAGTTTGATGTGTTGTGTAGGGGTTATGACTACACCACTGACCCCCAGAAACTGAAACTATTCCCATCTACATTAAAGGGGACTGCTTTAAGATGGTTCATGGGATTAGGTGGGGGTGTTATAAATAACTGGGATCAAATGAAAGAATATTTTCTAAAAAAATATCAAGACTATTACCAGTCTAGGGAACTAAAAGACAAAATATTCCAGATGGTAGCTAGACCAAATGTTACACAAAAATATCATCACCATGACTATTTGCAGTCAGTATGGGTCTATCATCACTTATACTGGCCTCCTAAGCAAGTCTCAAACCTTAACTCTTCATGTCAAGCTTTACAAATGAGAGAAAGACATTGAAAATCAATATTACTTTGGTTCCGCACTTTCACCTACTTTTTCTTCCGGGCCCGCACCCTTTGTTCATATTACCTATGTATTTGCATGCTCTGTTTGTAAAGGGGTGGGTGCATACCCCTGTAAAAGTCAAAAAGGCATAAGTTTATCCTAAAAAACTCACTTTTGGGTTAATTCTAGATGTTTCTAGAAGGATTTTGACATGGATTATTCGCTCCAAGGTGGTTCATGCATCCCAAAAGAGAAGGAGCTAATCCCTTGATAGGAGGAGCTATCCCTTTGAAGGAGGACCTAGTAACTTCACTCCATTGCACTATAAATTAAGGCATTGGGTCAGTTGCTGGAGAGGTTAGAAGCTGAACATTTTTTAGGGTAAATGCTGATGGAATTGGGACTTCCTAGTTAAACTTGAGAGGAGATATCACATACCTTTTGGTTTCATTGGGAAGTGAGTGAAACTTGTCAAAGTAGAGGAGACTTCTTATCAGACCCTGGGAGGAGCTTGTACAACATCAAGGCATAGGTTGTAAAGTTCTTCTTTCATTTGAATTAATACAATCAGATTCATTTTTCTCAACAAATTGTCTTATGTGGTTTGTTTCATAATCCCCTTGATCATTATGATGAATATGCTTTATGATATTGGCTTTTCAGGTGCTATTTAATTTGTTTACTTGTTTGTGTTTGCAGACTTACACTTCAAGGAAGCTCATTTGGAAAGAGGGAGCGAGGCTTCCACAAACTTGCATTGGACCCAAGGTAGGCCTAAAACACTTGTTTTCCTTTGTTTTTAATTGCATATTTAGAGAAAGATAGTTTTTGATTGGCTTGCTTGTCACTAGATATCTTGTCAAACTTGATCTATGATTTCATGTTGTGGGCTTGTCTACGACGGATCCCTTTCTATCGACTTTAGCTCTTTATCTAGAAAGATGATTTAGAAATTGCCAGTACCTTGGGATCTGCATGTCTATGGTAGGTTTCTCGCCTTCGACAATAGGTTGCACCGTTGACTTTCGGTCGAAGGATTCCGTGACATGTTCGACATCGACCCATCTAATCACATATCATGGATTGTACTGAGTACTTTGAGAGCCATTGTCATTATTGGTGGTTTCTCTCACACTTGTTAACAATTTACATCATCGATTGGTAATCAAATGGTTTCTACCATGTTTGACTTCGACACATTCATTCGCATGGATAGAATCGTACTATTTCGAGAAGTAGAAATGAAGACCCCAGATCTAGTTTCCACCATCCAAGTTGTGAGGAATTTTGTATTCATTATGTTGTAGACTATTCATAAACAAATGGCTGCGTCCATACTGTGTCTACATGTGTCTATACTTGTGATGTATTACAAAATTGTCCCTATATCAGATCAGTTTTGATCTGAGTATGGGAATGCCTACCTCAGTGATGATATGATCTCATATATATATTTTGCATTTGAATGTTTTTACAGGTTCCAACCGGGCTGTCCACAAGATGATCCTCGAAATGATAAAGTACTTCACTCTTCCAAGATGATAAATGAAAATCCTAATCTACTACAGACTTCGCACTTTAGGGGGTAATCTGTTACACAAAAATACTGTCACCATGACTATTTGCAGTTAGTATGGGTCTATCATCACTTATACTGGCCTCCTAAGCAAGTCTCAAACCTTAACTCTTCATGTCAAGCTATACAAATGAGAGAAAGACATTGAAAATCAATATTACTCTGGTTCCACACTTTCTCCTACTTTTGCCTGCAGGCCTGCACCCTTTGTTCATATTACCTGCATATCTGCACGCTCTATCTGTAAAGGGGTGGGTGCGTACCCCTGTAAAAGTCAAAAAGGCACAAGTTTATCCTAAAAAACTCACTTTTGGGTTAATTCTAGATGTTTCTAGAAGGATTTTGACGTGGATTGTTCACTCCAAGGTGGTTCATGCATCCCAAAAGAGAAGGAGCTAATCCATTGATAGGAGGAGCTATCCCTTTGAAGGAGGACCTAGTAACTTCCCTCCATTGCACTATAAATTAAGTCATTCAGTCAGTTGCTGGAGAGGTTAGAAGCTGAACATTTGTGAGGGTAAATGCTGATGGAATTAGGACTTCCTAGTTAAACTTGAGAGGAGATATCACATACCTTTTGGTTTCATTGGGAAGTGAGTGAAACTTGTCAAAGTAGAGGAGACTTCTTGTCGGACCCTGGGAGGAGCTTGTACAGCATCAAGGCATAGGTTGTAAGGTTCTTCTTCATTTGAATTAATACAATCAGATTCATTTTTCTCAACAAATTGTCTTATGGTTTGTTTCATAATCTCCTTGATCAT
>APFE031180731.1:37890-47913 GCA_000404065.3 Pinus taeda | reverse complement strand
ATAATCATTGTTTTAAAAATAATAAAGAAAATAAATACTTATTAATTTTCATAACATACTAATTAGTTTATAAAATAAATGAATTTCTTAACATCATAATATCTATATTAATCTTCATTACATGTATAAGATAATGTTAATTCTCAAATTCATAATTAGAATAATAAATGTGATGTTTGTGAACATGTCACCTTATGAGTCAATATGTGTACTATTTGTGGGTGTGTATGCTTGTGTGCACCCTTTGTTTGTTATGTGCATGTATGTGTGTGAGTGATTATGCCTCATTGGCAATGGATTGTGTGGGTGCGCGTAGTTGGTTAGTCCATGCCAATGTGGGACCTTTTTTGTGGTCATATAAGCTCTCACCTTCACGTGGTTGACCGTGTTAGTAGAGATTCTACATCTCCAAACCAAAAAGAGATTTCTATATAATACTTTTTAATTTATCTAAAACATAACATTAACTTCAAAGAATTACAATTATTTTTTAATAATAATTAGATAATATTTAATTATTTAAAACATTTATATATCCCATATTATTATTTAATTATTTCCTTTAATCTTTTAATCCCTATTCCTATTTCTTTATATAGATATATATATATAATATATATATTATATATATTATATTATATATATTATATAATTCGAAAATGACTATATTAATGTCTTATTATAAAAATTATTTTAAAAAAAATACAAATAATCAAATATATGTTATTATATTTATCATTTTAATCATAATAATAAAATAAAATAGAAATTGACTAGGGTTCTGAGACTTTCCTCAACGACGCAGATTACATAGCACAGCACCATCTCGCGGGCTGATCGGATCCCTCTGCAGCGTGACAGAGCGGCAGGGCATTAGGGCAGCCCAATGGTGCATTCTCAGGGGGGGGCGTCAGAGCCCTCCCCGTCGCAGATCAATCCTGAGCAGGCGGTCATCTTTGGATCTGTCGACGGGAAGATCTTAAATAAAGGGAAATGACAACAATATGAAAAAAAGGAGATGGACAATCGGAAGGACAAAGGTCGAGGCTCGCAAGACGGAGGAGACGAACCCGAAGCGAACCCAAAAGTCTCATCGACAACCTGCCAGCCAGTGGCCAAGGAAAGGCCCCGAATAGAGCTACCGGGAGACAAGATTGATAGGAAAATCGAGTACATGAGAGATCATGCCCTTATTGGGAAGTTTATAAGGTTTTGGCCGACTGAGAGAGCCTTAAATGGGTGGATAGCGGCGAAATGGAAACCTAAAGGAGATGTCACCCTGCAGTTAGGGCCAAAAGGCTTCTTTACTGCTATTTTTTTCTGTCTAGAGGACAAGATCAGGGTTCTGGAATTAGGGCCATACTTTTTTAACTCAGCTCGACTGTATCTGAGGGAATGGATACCAAAATTTCATCCGGATAAGGAAGATCTCACATGGGCACCGGTCTGGATCAGAATGTACTCACTTCCTGATGAGTACTAGGACGAGGACATTCTCAGAGGCATAGGAAATGGGTTGGAGGAATATGTCAAAGCGGCAGAAGATACCAAATCGCGCAAATTCATTTCCTATGCACGCATATGTGTCTTCATGCGCCTAAACGAAGCCCTGCCAGAATCGGTAACTCTCACCCATCGAGATGAAGAATGGATCCAGCCACTTGACTATGAACAGGTACCTTTTCGATGTAGAAAATGCCATGCTCTGGGGCACCTTTTCACGGACTGCCCTATGAACGCCTAAGCCAATATCTTTGATCCCTCTGAAACCCTAACCCAGGAAGGCTTCACCAAAGTCCCTAGCCGAAGACGTGCGTAGAAGAAACCCTCAAATGGATCCAAACCCCAGCAAAATAACCCTCATGGCCCTGCATTTAAGAACAACTTCGGCATTCTTGCTCAGATCTCCGACGAGCAACCCTCAATCATAGAGACCAACCCAGATCCACATGCATCCTCATCCCATCCCCCCCCCCCCTTTTCAAATCTCATCCCCCCATCATCTCTTCAGATACCCTAAGCAAAAAAGTCAGATAGAGACAGCTGAAGAAACACAAGGCTATGGAAGTCGATGGAAAGGCAGACCTCCCCTAGGGCTCAGAGATCTACACAGAAGGAAGTAGCCAAGTGCAACTAATGGAAGAAGAGCCAGAAAGCATAGATCTGAATGGTCTAGATATCCTGGAATTAGAACTTGCATGCAAACAAAAGGCATATGATACTATACCCGAGAATCAACTCAACAAGTTGGAAGTGGTCATCTCGAGGGCCTATCATCAGCATCAACTGGGGATTCAACCGAGCATTCATTCGGATGGTAGCCTACCCCCAAAAGATACTAAAAAGAGAGGAAGAAGAATGGATCTTCAGCGAACGATCGACATTGGGAAACTCCTGGTAGATTCAGGTAGGTATGCTAAATTGACGAAGTACTATAAACCCTCAATCAATAGTTGAACCATGAAGCTCATATCATGGAACTTAAGAGGGCTCAATAGCCCTGGAAAACTCAGAATGTTAAAAAACATGATTAAATTGGAAAAGCCGCAAATGTGCTTTCTCCATGAAACCAAATGCAACAGTTCTACCCTAGAAAGGATTCTCTCCAAAGCCTGGCCAGGCTGCCGCTCAATTGCAGTTGACGCCTCGGGTGCTTCTCGAGGGCTTGCTATAGCATGGAATACCCAAGCGGTGAATCTCACAGATTTTCATGCCTCCCATCACCTCATTCAGGCAGTCTTCCACATTCTAGGCACAAATATTCATGGCAATCTATCAAATGTGTACTTCCTGCAAGATACAGGATCCAAAATAGAGCTCCTCGACACTATAGAAGCTCTGAACAGTAATCGCAGGTACCCACTATGGATTATCGGAGGTGATTTCAACATGATAACCAAGATAGGGGAGAAGTTAGGAGGAAGAAGCAGAATGGATCAAGAAGGAACTCGCTTCAAGGACTTCATCCAGACCGCCTCTCTCATAGATCTGTTGTTCTGTAACGGTACCTTCACCTGGAGCAACCGCAGAGCTGGGAAACATCAAATTGCTTCCAAACTGGACCGTTTCCTCATCTAAGACAACACGGTTCATCTTGGAGGAGATATTTTAGCTGCAATCCTTGCGCACACAGGGTCGGATCATTGGCCGATCGCTCTCCAATGGCAAAGACCAGGTGACTTAACTAAAAGACCCTTCCGCTTTGAGGGGTTTTGGCTCTCGCACCAAACTTTCAAGGACTTTTTCAAGACCACTTGGGCATCCTTCATCCCTCCAGCGGGGTCAAAAATGTACGAGTTTCAACAAAAGCTAATATTTCTTAAAAATCACCTAAAGAGATGGAATAGGGAGACCTTCGGCAACATTTTTAAGGCTCAACAAGATTTGAATCAAGAACTCGTGGATGTCCATCAAAAGATAATCACCGAGGGGCATACGGAGGCAACTCTAGAATAGGAACGAAGCATTCACAGCCAGCGCGAGGAAAGGCGAAAACAGGAGGAAATATACTGGAAGCAAAAATCCCGGGTCAGGTGGCTGAAGGAGGGAGAGCGTAATACCAAATTCTTCCATAGAACCATGGTGCAGAGAAGAATGCATAATGGTATACCTTTTATCCAGAATCAAGAGGGGGAAAAAGTAGAGAGGCATGAGGAAATTGAGGAGGTTCTCCTCAATCACTTCCAGCAGGTCCACCAAGAGCCTCGAGGAGATCGACAACAAGCGATTGGGAAAATAATCACCAATGTGCCAAAGCTCATCACGGAGGAACATAACAAGCTCCTCCTTCACCCGATTCAGCCCCAGGAAGTGGATGAGGCAATGTCCCAGCTTAAAGAAGGAAAAGCCCCTGGCCCAGATGGTTTTAGCACAACATTCTTTCACACCTTTTGGGACTTGATAAAGCAGGAGGTCTGGCAGATTGTGGAAGAATCAAGAGCTCTTTGCTGGCTACTCCCCTCCCTCAACTCCACCTTCATCACCCTCATCCCTAAAGAGGAGGATTCCATCACCCTTGACAAATTCAGGCCGATTGCTCTATGCAATGTCATCTACAAAGTCATATCTAAAGTCATTGCAAATAGGTTAAAGCCCCTCTTGCCATTGCTCATCTCGCCAGAGCAGTCGGGGTACGTGGAAGGGAGACAGATAATGGACGAAATCCTCCTCACGCACGAAATAATACACTCCCTTAAGCATTCAAAGCAAGCAGGTATGCTTCTCAAACTGGATCTCTCTAAAATGTTTGATAAGCTCAGCTCGACGTACATTTAGCATATGTTAAAAGCCTTCGGTTTTTGTTCCATGTGGATTCGTTGGATCATGAGTCTAATCACCTCCACTCACTTCTCCATTTTAGTTAACGGCATTCCCTCACGCCCCTTCAAACCTTCCCGTGGCATAAGGTAGGGAGACCCCCTCTCCCCCTTCCTCTTTGTTCTTATGGCTGAAGGTCTAGGTCGTCATATTAAACATGCCCTCATTTCCCACAAGATCAAAGGCCTCTCTGTTCACAACACCCCTGCCTCCTCTCATCAGCAATTCGTTGATGATACCATGTTATTTGGATACCCCTCTGTCTAGGAAGCCTCATGCATCAAAGCCCTTCTCAATGACTTCTCTGAAGCATCTGGTACCAATGTCAACTGCTCCAAATCGCAGATTTTCTTCTTTCACACTCCTGCTTCTGTCAAATCTGTGGTCACGCGCATTCTGGGTTTTCCCTCTGCCTCCCTCCTCTATAAATACCTCGGAGCTCCCCTCACTGCTTCAGCCATAAATCATTCAGCGTGGCGCTCCCTTATAGAGAAGCTTGATTCCCGTCTTAACGTATGGACACATAGATCTCTAAACTTAGCCAGTCGTGTCATGCTCATCAAGTCTGTCCTTCAGGCCATGCCTCTTTACCTTTTTCCAATCCTTGCGGTGCCGAAATGGGTTCTAAAAACAGTAAGGAATCTTCAACGTGACTTTCTATGGGGAAGCTCAGCTACTAATCGAAAATGGGCACTGGTTAAGTGGACCACTGTCTACATGCCCAAAGACAAGGGTGGCATCGGGCTGAGGGACCCAGAACATAGCAATTCTATTGTGAACGCCAAAATTTGGTGGCAATGGGTTACAAGTCCAGAAAAACCCTGGGTCAAAATCTGGACGGCCAAATACACCAACAACAGACCTCGGGAAGAGCTCATCAGATTCACTCCTACGGCCAAGGGGTCACTAATTTGGAATGCGGCTGAGTAGCACTTTCAATTAATCCAACAACACAGCTTCTGGGAGGTACGAAATTGTTATAGGGCAAGATTCTTGACAGATGCATGGAACCAGATGCCCAAACTCACTAATGTTCTTCATCCAACTCTGATCCCCTCCAGGCAGGAGCAGCAACAGGAAAAAAATTGCCAATTTTGGAGGCAGGAGGCGGAGCATGGATTCAGGAAATGGAGACAGAGTAATCAAATACTCAGCGACCCAAATCCAAGGGAGATCGAGGAGCTGGAGAAGGAGTTAAGAAAAAGAAGTATTAGGCATGATGAAGGCAGTGACATCCTTCGATGGGGTTATCAGCCCAAAGGATCCTTCACCACCTCCGAAGCTTACAAATTGGTTGGCAACTTCACCACTCCCTCAGATCCAATATGGAGTAAAATCTGGGGGCTGGGACCCTGGCCCAAAATCTCCCACTTCCTCTGGCTAGTTGGGCACAAAAGAATCCTCACTTGGGATAAGCTAAGAAGCAGAAACTTTCATGGTCCCTCTATCTGTCTCAACTGCAATCAAAAGGAAGAAACTCTCCAACACCTCCTGGAAACGTGCCCACTAGCCAATCAGATACGGGAAAAGGTAAGCTTCAGATGCCAAAAACGATGCAGAATGGAGAATGACATCATCAACTCTATAAGGCACTGGCCACAGAACCCCTATAAAAGTGAGCTTCTTAACCATCTATGGAACATAATCCCAGGGATTGTCTTGTGGAACATATGGAAGGAAAGGAACAAACGTATCTTCAAAAACCAGCGCTCTCCCATTGAAGATATATGGATTAGTTTATGTGGGAATCTCAAAGAAACGATGATGTTACGACCCTGGACAAAGGAGGATCTCCCCTCTACAGATAATGAAAAAAGCATTCTTGATAATTGGCAACTGCATCTGCCTCAAGCTCTTCCCAAGCATGATCCCTCTAAAAGAAGCAAAAAGGACAAAAGCCTCTAGAGCGCCCCCCCCAAACATTCATACAAGCTCAACTTTGACGGGGCATCCAAAGGCAATCCTGGAGTAGCCGGATTTGGAGGCATTCTGAGAAATCACGTTGGCATTCCTTTGTAGGTCTACTTTGGCAACATTGGATGGGATACCAACAACTCTGCAGAGCTAGAGGGGCTTTGGCAAGGTCTCCTCCTCGCGGGGAAGCTCAGCCTTCAACCCCTGATTGTTGAAGGCGACTCTGAGATCCTAATAAACATGGCCACGCGAATACAGAATGGCTCTCAAGCTAGGAAAGTCGCATCCAGTTGGAGGCTCGAAGCAAGGCTGAATGCCATTGAACAAGGATTGTGCAAGAATAGGGCCATCTCCTTCAATCACGTAAGAAGAGAAGGCAACAAGGTAGTTGACCTCCTGGCCAACATAGGGGTAGAAAATGAACATTCCCTCCTATCAGGCAACATGGCGATCATTCCAAATACTCTCCAGGTCCAGGAATGCGAAAGCCTGATCCAAGGAGATGCAGCTGTCCCGGATGCAGGTGACACGTGTGTAGTTATTGAGGAGCCACTTGCAGGACATGGGCAGCCTCAAGAGTTATGAAGGCATTCAATGCCCGATCGTCGCCAAGGAATATATGGCAGGGTTCAACCTGGAAGCACATTCATTGCGCCATTCTCGCCGTAGGCTCGACTGCGACGAGCACTTATGGCGATCGAGGTTCGAGGTAGAGTTTCAGTGTTTAAAACAGTTGATGTGGAGGCTCAGTTCTTGCTGGTTCATGCACAGCAATTGGCCTTTGTCGCTCCAGCTCCTGATTGCTCATCCGCTCTCAGGGAGACCACACCCTCCTTCCCTCTGCTTGTTGGTTGTAGATCTGAGAGGTGAGGGGACTACGAATTGGAGTCTGTCCTCAATTCCGCCTCTGCCTCATTTCTGCCTCCCTCTCGGCTCCTTATCCTCGGCTTTGCTGCTAGTATGGACAGGCCGCAACAGCGTCCGCCTAGCCGTCGAGGCTTGGCTAGGGGAGAGTCCTCTCAGCCTCCTGCTCAGGTACCTTACCCCTATCGCTGTCGATGCTGTTGCCATGGCTTTCCTGATGCCACACCACTCCAAGCCAGCCAATTCGTGGACTCTCGCAGCCCAGACCCTTCAGCTCCTTCGCCAGCCTTTGGCTCGACCATTTTCACCTTCAGCAGCTCATTGGACAGGCCACGCATCAATGCTCATGTGTCGGTTCTTTTCCTGGAGGAAACGCCATCTGAAAGTGAGGAGCTCCGCGGCAAACACATGCACCAAGACAAGGGCTTAGAAGATGTGCTAGGAATGGTGGCAGAACAAGCTCCAAAGCTGCCGGAGGTGTCAACTTCCAAAGCGGGCAACGTCAACCTGGGTCCCCATCCTGCTGCAGAGGAAGATAAAGGATTTGGATGGTGCTCAGTGGTCGAAGAGTAACCGAAGAAGTAGTTGGCCCTCCGCTTAGCTTCACCCTCTCCAGCTTCCCTCAGGTCTTGTTTTGGCTTTCGGTTCATATAATCTCAATTCTTTTCTGATCTTGTTTAATGCTGCCCCTGCGTGGGTTAACTCTGTTAGTAATTTGTTGCCCCTGCGAGGGTTAATCCTTTTGACTGGTCTTGTTTTGTGCTACCCTTGCATGGGATAATTCGGTTAGTAGTCTACTGCCCCTGCGTGAGCTACTCATTTTGCTTGGGATGCGCCTTTTTGAGAGTTACAGTACCCCTGCGTGGGTTGCTACCTGGTCAGAAGCAGGAAGTTGTATGCAAGTTTGGCGCCCCTGCGAGGGCTACCCTTATAGGGATCTCTCTCAATTCAGAATGCCAAGGCTTAGCCTCAGGCGAAGATACTATGTGACTGTAATGTATTGCCTGTTACTGTAAATAATAGATTAGTTTTTTAGCGAGAAAAAAAAATAATAAAATAAAATAAATTATAATATTTGTATAGAGTCAAAATGCAGTAAAAAAAATGAAAATGAAAATAAAAATATCAAAACAAAAATAAACCAATAAAATTAAAAATAAAAATGACCCATTGTATTGAAAAAACATGGTATTTATTTGAATGTAACTTATTTAAAGGGTGAAATTAAACTAGCCTACATCCATTTTAATTCTAGAAGTACAAATCGTGGAGAGAAATCAAATCTCTTTTCACTCTAGAAGATGTTTTCATCCCAGAGATTAAATCTTTATTAACACTTGGATGTCTTAAAATGAAATATAAATTAGTTATATTAAATTTCCTGCTTTTTCATTTTAATTATAAAATTTAACAACTTAAAAAAATTAATATGAAAATAAAACCAATAATATATTATTATATTTATAGAACACTTTAATTATTAAAACAAAAATCATAATAACATATAATAAAATAAAAATATATATAATAATTATTAAAATGAAAATTCAAATACGATTAAAACATTATTTAAGAATTGTATCATTAAATATTAAAAAAAATCATTTCAAAAACTATTTAAAGAAAATTTTAAATAATAATAACCATATCCTATTTTATTTAAATCATATTGGCATAATTGTTACAATGTATTTAAGTAGATGGTTGAGTTCAATTAGACATAATATATTCATATCCCTATTTTTTTAATATGTGCTATTAGTTGTAACCTATGTGAATTCAAGAAATATTGTTGTTTTCTCCATGTGGATTTTTTCCTTTCTCTTCTTCTCTCTTTTTCTAGTGAAAAGCATTACTTTTTGTTATTTTTATGAATAAAAAAGTACAGGAGATATTGATGTAAACTAAACTTTGTTGTCCTTTTATCATCACCCATTTGGCGATAGTTCTCCTGCAAGTTACTGAAGAGCTCTTTGTTACCAAGCATGTGAAGAGCTCTTTGTTGCCAAGCATGTGGAAAGAATCTCCATTGTCTAGGTACTCTTACACTACCCATAAGCAAGACAATTTTTTACCATGTAGATTTTTACTATAGATTCAAACTACTTATATAATATGCTAAGACAAAATACTTGAATATAATCTACTCATCAACCGAAACAGAATCTCAAATGTCAAAAAAAATCTTTGTCTCCTATTTCTTTGTTATCGAACATGTGGAAATAATCTCCATTGTCTAGGTAACTTACACTACCCATAAGCAAGACAATTTTTTACCATGTAGATTTTTACTATAGATTCAAACTACTTATGTAATATGCTAAGAAAAAATACTTGAATATAATCTACTCATCAACGGAAACAAAATCTCAAATGTCAGAAAAATCTATGTCTCCTAGTTCTGTTTGCTCCTAGTTTTGTTTGCTCGACTCTTATTAGAAATATGTTTAGGGATTCTCCACCTTCTCGGAGAATCCCTAAACATATTCACTAGCCCAACTCCATGTAATCTTGTAGCATTTTAAAATAAGATTGCAAGCCCTTTTGGGCTTTTGGGCTTCCCACTTCCCTAGCTCAATGTAGTCGAGTAAAATATTTAAATATGGCTCTGGATGGTCTTACTGGGTTCTAGGATTCCGAGCTTCCAAGCACTATCTCGCTACGATCATCTACAAAATTCTAACTTTGAAGTTTTTGAACAAAATATTCCAATAATTACAATATTCCAATTGTACATTCATCAACACTAACCTAACAAAAATTAAAATTTACAAAGCATCAAAATGTTACATTAAACCATGAGGAATTATTCCTCACTTCAAATGTCCAAGTCTCTTGATTAACCATTAAGGAAAAGGAAATACCCTTTTTGCCCTTACCATAAAAGTTCACTTTGATTTAGTCTTCATCCTAAATTAAAATTGTAAT